>CM070688.1:11196363-11444282 GCA_036346265.1 Melocanna baccifera | reverse complement strand
TTAGCTTTTCTGGATGATAGTGTATTCCCACATCATAATCCTTTATCAATTCGAGCCACCTTCTTTGTCTCAGATTAAGGTCAGTTGGGTGAATATATACTTTAAACTTTTATGATCTCAGATATATCTCACACCGACATCGATTAAGTAATGCCTCCATAACTTTAGAGCATGCACAACAAAGCAGCCTAGTTCTAAATCATGAGTGGGATAATTTTCTTCATGTGGTCTTAATCGCTTTGATGCATAAGCTACCACCCTTCCTTCTTGCATTAGTACACAACCAAGACCTTGTCTCGACGCATCACAATAAACTTCAAAATCTTTCCTGATGTCGGGTAACCGCAAAACTGGTGCAGAAGTTAATCTCTTCTTTAACTCTTGAAAACTGTCCTCACAAGATTTACTCCATTCAAATTTCTTTTCCTTCTTTAATAACTGCGTGAGAGGCCTGGCAATCCTGGAAAATCCTTCAATAAAACGTCGGTAGTAACCTGCTAAACCCAGGAAACTCCGGATTTCTGTTACGGTCTTGGGTTGTATCCAATTTAACACATCCTTAATCTTTCCTGGATCCACAGATACTCCTTCTGCAGAAATTACATGTCCCAAAAACTCGACTTCCTTTAACCAAAATGCACATTTGCTGAATTTGGCATACAATTGATGTTCTCTTAATCTTTGTAAAACTATCCTCAGATGTTCTTCGTGTTCTTTCTCATTCTTAGAATAGATAAGAATGTCATCTATGAAGACAACAACGAACTTATCTAAATAGTCCATGAATACTTTATTCATCAAATTCATAAAGTATGCTGGTGCATTTGTCAAACCGAAGGACATCACCAAATACTCATATAATCCATATCGAGTAGAGAAGGTGTTTTGGTATATCTTCAGGTCTAATCTTTAATTGGTGGTATCCTGATCGGAGGTCAATTTTTGAGAAAACACTCGATCCTTTCACCTGATCAAACAGATCATCGATCCGAGGCAAGGGATATTTATTCTTGATTGTTACTTCATTCAGGGCTCTGTAATCCACACACATACGCCGGCTACCATCCTTCTTGTTTACTAGGAGCACTGGCGCTCCCCAGGGTGAAGAACTCGGTCTAATGAAACCTTTCTCCTGCAATTCTTGAATCGCCTCTTGACTGCTAAATCATCTACCGACATCCGATAGGGTCTCTTTGCTATTGGTCTGTATCAGAACCAGATTTATAACAAATTTAATCTCTCGGTCTGGTGGCATTCCTGGTAAATCCTCAGGGAATACAATAGGGTATTCACTTACTACGGACACATCCTCCAAACTTCTTCCTTTTAAATTGGTCAACAGACTTCCCTTACTTGAGAGTATATTAGACTCATATCTTATCCGTATCCCATCAGAGTTGGTAAGAATAACGCACGATTGGCACAATCTATTTGCCCTTTATACTTGGTCAGCCAATCCATACCAAGTATAACATCTATGCCTTCGGAGTCTATTATAATAAGGTTCGCTAGGAACTTTACTCCGTTTATATCTATGGTTGCTCTAGGGCAAACCCAATTAGTCCTCAATTCTTTTCCAGGTGATTGGACTAACATGAGATTCTTTAGCAAACAAACATTCCAATTATTTCTTTCAGCAAAAACCTTTGTTACAAATGAATGTGAAGCTCCGTAATCAAATAATGTATTTGCAGAACCGAATTAACAAGAAACATACCTGTAACCACGCCCGTGTATCTGTCTTGCCTCTGCGGTGACATGATTGATGCGCCTTTGTTGAATGTCTGTGGGGTCTTGGGAGTCCGAGGGCTTCCACGCCCCGACCAGCCATTGGAGCTCTTGCGGTGTAGGATCAAGATTGAAACGAACCGGGTTACCGCTGACGCTTCGGGGACAATTATTGGCATAATGCCCCATGTTCTTGCAATTGAAGCATTGCACTCCTGCATTGCAGTCCTATTCTCGTTGAGGTTGAGCCGTATTTCCGATCGAGGTGCTTGAGGTAAAGGACGGTGCGTAAATCGGTGTCATTGATTGGTTGGGCAAAGGAGGCCGCTAAATTGCTTGTGAGTTGGAACGTGACGAGCTGCTCGCAGATCGTTGAGCTTGAAACTTCCTCTTCGACTCGAAGAGTCGACGCCGGGCATCTTCCCCGCACAAGGGCTTTGTTCACGAGATGCTTGAAAAGTAGGATAGTCATTGGATACTAATCGCACCTTGAGATTAGGATCCAATCCTCCCATAAACCTCCGGATCTTTGCTTCATCGGTTGCCACATCCTCTGTTGCATATCTTGACAACAATGAACTTACTCAAGTATGCGGAAACACTAAGGTTTCCTGCTGTAGTTGGTGAAACTCTTTCCTTTTCATTTCCATGATGCTAGTAGGTATGTGAGTGGCTCTGAAAGCTCGCACAAAGTCTGCCCAAACAATATTCGAGCATTTTGGTGTGCGGCGCAATAGTTTTCCCACGGTTCTTGTCGCAACTCCCTTGAGTTGATGGGCAGCATAAAGAACTTTCTCATTCTCATTACATTGCGCCAAATTTAATTTCCGCTCAACCTCCTTTATCCAAATATCCGCTTCTAACGGATCGACGGATCTACGCAAAGTCGGGGTCGAGTCCTCATGAATTCCCCAACTTGGATTGGGGTGGTGGTGGTGCTTGATTGATTTGATTAACTTGATTTTGAGCTAAAGCTTGAAGAAGCTGCAGCTTGCATGGCCATCATCCGCTCCATATTCGGGCTTGAGCCATGGGGTGGAATTGGGGCATTGTTATCATTGGGTGCTTGATTACTATTGACGTTGCTCCTGGTATTCACCATCTGAAGCTCCACCAAGAAAATCACAAGGTAAGAGAGAAAAGCATAGATAAGGAGTAGGGGTGGCTAACAACATCTCAAACCAACACACAAGAACCGAAGCAATAGTTGAGAAAACGCAACTTTGAATTTCAAATTAGTTTTTAAGAATGGCTGTACCACAAGTGCATAAGGCTTGGTACATTCCATTTATTACATCACAATAATATAAAGCGTTCTATGACGAAAACAATCTCCAAAAGGGTACTACTGCCTAGCAGCTACTCATCCTCCACGATGATGCGCTCCTCTGATCCTCCTCCGGTCCTCCTCAGATCACCGAGTGACTCGCCCACAAATAGGGTAGTTGATCGAAGAACGGGACCGTGACCGCTCTGGGTCAAGACAGCGACCGAACGAACGCTGACGGCCCCGGCTAGATCCTCCGATGTCGAGGTCAGGTAGCGGACTGGGGCGTCGCACACTCTTCCTCGCAGTAAGCCTGGTGCGAGGTCCCACAAATCTGACCGGTGCGGCAACGGGGACTGGTAAGGTCGGTGTAGTGGTAGCAACTCGGAGACGCTCCACCTCTGCCTCGGCAGCCGTCTTCGCTGAATCGCATCGGCGTGGCGACTCACTCTGGCAGCCGTGTGCTCGAAGGGTGTCGGAGTGGTCGTAGCTCGAAGTAAGAAGCATCCGAAGAAGTCCTATCTCCCGTAGTGCTCTGGCGTAGGTCGATGAAGTCGCCTGAGTAAGCTGCACCTGGTGAGATAGACGAGGGTCATCCACCACAATCTGAAAAGGCTCCGGGTGAATCTGTCCTGCTCTCGTAGTAGGGAAGAAACTGAAGGGTGACTGTCGCAGTTCTTCCTTATGCCTCCCGCACAATTCTGCAATCGCCATCTGAGCTACATCTTGGATAGCATCCGAGCAGTGGGTCCGGGGATGCTCAATATGACATTCCACCGAGTCAATATTCCCGTCTTGGGCGTAAATAAACACCTCCATGGACCATGAATCCATAGTCATAATCCTGGTCTTTCGCCCTCTGAAAATGGGTCGAGTGTACTTGGATGCTGCATCAACTGCCGTAGAAGACTCACAAATGCTCCCTCGCTCTCCCCGTGAGAAAAGTGATCCCATGGAGCTGACGACGAAGAACCTGACATCTACAAATTTGAAAATAGGAGAGATCAACAAAACTTTTATAGAGTGACAAGGAAGAAAAGAACAAGATACTAAGTAAGAGAAGAGTAGAAGCAAAGAAACTTAAGTTTTTGTATATAAATTTTTATTAAACATAGCTCCTTAAGGCTTACCAAAACCTAGGGCTCGTCCTACGATCAAGTTGGCTCGATACCATACGTGGGACCACAGGAGTAGAAACTCCGGACCCCACGTGTTGCAAGACTAGTCCCGGATCAAAGCTAGTACACACAGATAATCGACAAAATGATACATTGCCAACAACGCTTTATTACAATAATAACGGAAATACATAAGTCCCGCCCAAGACCTTACAATCGCGGTTCACCAACCTCTTACACAAAATAAAACAGCGAAGCGAAATATTGAGATAAACGCCCATCAATCGCCACGTGCAATTGACTTGAGCAACGAGTCCTAGTCCTCCTGAAAGAATCCATCACAGCCGCAGCGGAACAAAGAGTCGTAGTCCTTCCCGAGCTTCAACCTCTTACGAGAATTATTTGAAGTGTAGTATGTGAGTACATAAAGTACTCCAAGTCTTGGGAAAGATGCATTAGATGCAAGGTTGAACAAAGGAAAGCTATACGGCTCTTTTGCACAAATCAAGATTTTATTTCAAATTTATATACTCCTTCTAAAAGCATTTTATTAAACATTTAATTTTTATAATCTGAAGTTTAATAAGTACTTTAGTGAAGGTTACAACCACCATCATCGATAAATAGGCTATATCCGCCAAGATTCAAAATAGAGGTTAAAACCACAATCAAGTTACATCCACTGACCAAAATCACGAGAGTTCTATCCACTCTCTAGTTTTTCCAAAACCTTTTCTTTTAAATTCAAAGTCAAATCTCTACTATGTGAATGCATTCCTTGTCCGCCTTGACCGTGGGCACGGCTATTCGAATAGTTTTATTACTCTGCAGAGTGTGTACAACTTTACCCACAAGAGATATATTATCTTAACACCAACATGCTTCCTTTGGCATGAGACCCGGATAAAATATCACAAAGCTTCTCACCTACTCTAGTATAGATTTATATCACCCACGAGGTTTCACTCTTTGAAGGGTTAAATCCACCACATTGAAGCCCTCTTGCGCCATGTGAGTGCAATAAATCCTGCCTCACTTTGAGTAATCAAGAAATCCACGATACCCATTTTCCGATAGTGACACAAAATCTAACTATTATAGGTTAATTAGCTAGGTTGTACCCATTTTAACTTGTGGTTGTACTGTTTTACTCAGACTGGACAAACACAAGAATCGGTCCTTAGAAGACTAGGGTGGATCATTCACAAACCCATTATCCGTGCTAACCCGCACCAGCCAAACTATCCATCCACCCTCGTCAAACTTTTACTTTGAACTTCATTTTTATTTTGAAATTTACAGTGGTAACATCTATTACCACTATTCAAACAAAACATTGAATCACAAATCAATCATTCACCATTTTTCTCATATGAGCATTTTACATTTATCAGCTAGACTAAGCATTTACTAATATTTTAAATTAAACAAAAGTAACACTACTCATTATTGAGCTAAAGTTTATCCTAAGTTGACAAGGGTACAAGATACGTAATTTCCAAAGGAGGATATAACAAACTGGGTGATTATCTAACTTTTAATATTAAAATTATCAATTTACTAAACATAGCCATGCAAATAATTTAAATTAATTTGCAAAAACTATTTACAAAACATAGGATCAAAATGGTCAAGGAGACTTGCCTTCTTGCGCTGTATGGAACTTCTTCTTGCGGATCGGAAAATCTTCTACGACGTCGGGTTCTACGCGCAAACGACAAAACAAACAAATAAATAAATGCAAATAAAATCACAAAAATATAAAATATATACTGCAACTTAGATTATGATTTGAGACAAATTTAGAAATTTGAATCACTGGATTCGGAGTTCGGACGACGGAGAACGAGCGATTGGAAGTTTGATCGGTTTGGAAATTCCAGAAAATGCAAAACGAGAGAATATTCTCTGGAATCTTATTTTAGCTGATTTTTGGGATATTGAGGAGTGTATGACACGTGGGGCCCGGTTGTCATTGGGTACAGATTTTTATTTTAATAATTTATGACAAGTGGGTCCCGTTTGTCATTGACTAAAGGTGAACAAAAATTTGGCTAATAGTCCAACCGAAAATTGCATGCCCAGGATTTGAACACACAACCTCATGCATGCATGCACTAACATGTCTCCCCTAGCCAAATGGGCATCTAGTCTTTCTTGGCAAAGAAGCAACAGGAATTAAATAAACAAGATTGAATATAGTTGAAGAAGGAATTATGGAGGGAGACATAGGGCGCGCGCGGGGCGGCTCACCGGCGACGGCGGCGGCGGCGTAGGGCGGCGGGGTAGCCGGGGTGGCGGGAGAGGTAGGAGGCGGAAGCCAACCGAAAATGAGGAGGAAAAGGAAGAGAATGATGTGGGAAGGCCAATTTATAGAAAGATAAGGGAGGGGAAGAGATTTCAGTTTTGAGAAGGTAAAAGGTTGGGGAACGGCCGGGAGATTGATGAGGGTGATTAGGGCGTCCGTTTCCACGCTTTAATCGGGAGTTAAGAGGAGGAAACGGATGGTAATTAAAGCTTTGTTTCGGCTCTAATGGTGGAGGAGAGAGAGAGTGGGAGGAGGAAGAAGAAGGGGTTGAAGAAACATATGACATGTGGGGTCCATGCGTCGGTGAGAGAGAGGGGAAATGAAGGGGTACGGGCCGTCGGATTTGCGACACGTGGCAAGTGAGTAGATGAGGGTCTTTGGATTTTATGAAGGGGTAAGTGACTTTGGATGGCTAAGATTAAATCGTGGAGAGAGATGGATTTAATCTGAGAGCGACACGTGGCAGACTAGGATTAATTTGATTTTTATTTTCGGAATAAAATTTCAGAAAATACTAGAAACTTTATAAATACTTAGAAAATAGCCATTATAGTCTAAAAATTCTAGAAAAATCATAAAATATTCCTGGAAGCATTTTAGACTTAGGAAAAATATTTTTAATTTCAGATTTGTATTTTAATAATTTTATAAATCTTATTTTAACTTTTAAAATTGATTTTTAATTCTAGAAAATTCTCAAAAATTAATTAATAATTTAGGGAAGGCTAGGAAAAATAAAATAAACTCTTTTTAGCTTTAATAAAATATTTTAAATACATTTGCTTGTTTTAAATTTTGAAATAAAATCCAGATAAATCCAAATAAGGTTCAAATTCATTGAAATAACTAATTTAAAATAAAATTTTTCAGAAAGCGAAAATTTGGGATGTGACACCGGGGAGGGCTGACGTGGCCTCCACGTGGCTGCCACGTCACGGCTTTATGCCGACATGGACAACCGCAGGAGGCGGCGGCGCCGGGTGGCGGCGTGGCGCCAATCGGCGGCCATGCTGCCACCTCGGCCGGCGGCCGACGGGCGTGGCGGCAGCGGTGGCGCACGGGGACCGAGGGTCGGGCGCTCGCGCGCGGCATGGCGCGCGGCCGATGGTACCAAAATGAGGAGGGGAACGCCACTACTATAAAACAGGCTATACTGGACGTGTAAATCACAGACGGTTCATACGGAACCGTTTGTGTTTAACTATCACAGACGGTTCATACTGCCACCCGGCTGTGATACTATCACAGACGGTTATTAACACAACCCGTCTGTGATAATAGAGACATCAAAGACGGTTCGTGTTAATAACCGTCTGTGATAGTTCGCAGACGGTTTGTTATACTGAGAGACCATGTGGAAGTGTCCCCATGTTTGTGATGAGTAATTGACGGTCGGTTTAGTGAGTTTGAGTTTGTTTCGGGTATTCTAGGGTTGAGTACCTTTATCTGTGTATACTGTTTCATGCGGTGCTATGTGATGGTTTGCTTGTCTGTGTGACTGCAGGACTTCGGAGCTAGGTCATGGTGAGGCGAGGTGGATCGGGACTAGGCACGGAAGGTGTCGAGGTCCGGACGGTCAAAGATGCCAAGATGATCGAGGCTAGCGAGGTGGTTGTGAGTCGAGAGATGAGGAACAGGAGCTACCGTGGCGAACACGACGGGCGATCTGAGTGGATCGGGACTAGGCACGGGAGGTGTCGAGGTCCAGCGGTCGAGATGCCGCTATGGAAACTTCCGGATGGTGCTTGAGGGCAATTTGGAGAATTGACTCAAGTTTTGGTGAAATGGCTGGTTCCTCCATTTCTCTACATGTGTTTGACCCTTGCCGTGTGTGTATGGAGCAAGGGAGTGGGTGTTGGACTGCACTTCTTGATTTCTTTGTTTTTAGACAGGAAGCAAGGAGTGTTTTGTTTGTCTCTCCTGCGTGTGTGGGTAAAGTATGTAAGAAAGGGATGCGAGAGAATCTTTGGAAGTGGGAGAGGTAAGGAGAGTAGGGCTTGTGAAGCTTTGGTGGGTGTTCATCTCACTTTAGAGAAGCACGTAGTAGAGTGAGAGCATAGGTGAGGGCTCTGCTTGTGTACTCCTCTGTGGTTCTGATTGTCACCTCTGCGTGTGTGCTTCCAGAGATGTTGTAGTGAGCATGAACTGATGGTAACACATCACCATGTAATCATTCATGGTTCTGTCTCTGTATCAGAGTATTTGTGTTTGAGTTAGTTCCTTGTTTGAGAAGATGAATCCCTTGTGCTCTGTGCAAGAAATTAGTTGCAAGGTTATTTGACCAAGTTATTCCTAAGAGCATGTTTCAAAATCAATGTGTATTTGCTTGGAGCCCACTTCCTCTGTTTGGTCAAACCTAGGGCTTTTGGTCAGGTGACTTGTATTTTCTTGTTTGTGCAAACTGAAAGGTGTGAGAAAAAATAAGTTCTTGAATTCAAATATCTTCTCCCTGTTGAATCCAAAAGCTATTGTGCAAAGGAGCTGAAAATCATGAGATTTATGGATTCTTGCCCCTCTTGGTCTTTCTCTGAAGAATTTCAGATTTTATGTTTCGTTGAGTTTTTGGGTGCAATTTCTCCTTCTCTAAGCCACCACATTATTTAGTTCAAAGTCTAGTTCTTTTTGGACTGAGAAGAAAAGGAATTGCTCTTTATCTTGTCGATTTCGGTCCTCTACAGTTGTCTACTGCTCGTGACTGATTTCAGGTTGCAATATCTCTGTTCTTGGGCTGCAATTTCTTCTCCCCAAGGCCTCTGTGATATTTATTTCAAGTTCTTGACCTTTCGGCCCGAGAAGAAAAGAATTTGCTCTACTTCTTGTCAAGTTTCGTCTGCTGCAGTATTTACTGTTCTCTGCTTTCGATCTTCAGTGTTTAGTTCGGTTGTTTGCTGCAGTTTGATTTGTTTTTAGTTCAGTTGCTTCTTCTGCTGTCCGTCTTGCCGAACTGCAGTCTGCAGTTTCTTTATTTTGTAGCCTTTTCGGTTCTGCACCTTTAGGCTGAAATCTGCACTCATGTTTGCTGTTACGGTCTGCTGTTTTTCAGCAGAAATATGAGTACATTGCTGCAATCGGCTGCCTCTTAGCTGCAGCCAAATTTCTCTGTATTTACAGCAAATTGTGCACCTTTTAGCTCATTTTTCAGCAACACTTTCACTCTGTATTTCCAGCAGTTTGGGTGCAGTTTTTGCTGTGTTATTCAGCACTACTTGCTGCTGTTTTCAGCACATTCTAGCTGCAGATTTCAGCACTACTTGCTGCTGTTTTTCAGCACATACTAGCTGCAGATTTCAGCACTACTTGCTGCTGTTTTCAGCACATTCTAGCTGCAAATTTCAGCACTACTTGCTGCTGTTTTCAGCACATACTAGCTGCAGATTTCAGCACTCTTTCCTGCTGTTTTCAGCAGCAATTCTCCGCAGATTTCACCTCTTAAATGCAGCCTTGAGTTTTCAAATCCTTTGCAGATTTCAGATTTCAAGAGGATTTGGGACTTAGTTTTCAGCAGTGTAGCAGTAGTAGTTGGTTTTCAGTTTGTGAGCTGAGAGGGAGCAAATAAGTTTGAATGATTTGAAGCAGTCCTAGATTTCCTGTTCAGTCATGAAGTCTAATGTACTGATGGTTCCATGTATGTGTGTGTGCTAGTGGATGTGGTTGCTCAGGTGGTCTGTGTTTGTTCTGAGGAGTGGCAGTTATTGCCTTTTTGCTAGTGTTGAATAATTTGCAATTTCCAGAAAGGTCAATCAACTCCTTTGTAGCTCTTATAGCTATGGGAGAGTTGTGAACCTTTGTGAATACTTTGGGGGCATTTTAAGAGGCACCATTCACCCCCCCTCTGTTGCCATTTCCGATCCTACATATACGAACCGTCTGTGATAGTAGAGACATCACAAACGGTTAGTATTAATAACCGTCTATGACACTTCATAGACGGTTATTAATACTAACCGTCTGTGATGTCTCTACTATCATAGACGGTTCGTATAACAATCCGTCTTTGATATGAATTTTCACAGACGGTTCGTGTTAATAACCGTCTGTGATAAATTGCCCTATTAATACTTGGACGGTGTCGACAGATCTGTTTTTTTATTGCAAGCGCTGCATCGGTGGAGCAAGGCGGGCGGCTTTTGGGAGTGCGGGGGTGAAAATATATCGCCATCTTCTTAGTGATCTAATTAGAGGTTAGTACTCAATTACTTTTAATTATGCTTATATACATATTTTTGTAATGGAAGGCTTAGAGATGATAATTTATATGCTATGTAGTTGCGGTAATAATCATTTTTGGCAACCATTTGTTACTTGTGTAGCTAGCGGAAATGGATCGAAGCTGGATGTACATTGAGAACCGTGTGAGTGAAGAGTATATTATTGGCGTGTCTGTTTTTAGAAGAGCGGCCGAGCTGGATATGTTAAAGAAGGAGATAAAATATATGTATTGTCCATGTATTGATTGTGATAATCTTAAGATGTTTAGCAACTCAGCGCAGATCGAAGCTCACTTGATTCGAAGGGGTTTCAGAAAAGGGTACGAATGTTGGACCAGTCACGGTGAAGAGAAGTGTACACAAGAAGCTGGTAGTTATGACATAGTCGATGGGGACAATGATCTGCCAGTTGTGGACTGTGCTTTTGATCATGAGGCCGCAGATGGATCGCAGGATGACAATCTGGATCAGATGTTACGTGATGCAGAAGGGAACTACAGTGAGAGAGAGTTTGGTAAATTCGAGGGCTTGCTGGAGGACTCGGAGAAACCTTTGTTCTCGGGATGCAAGCCGCAATACACGAGGTTGTCATCAGTTCTAGAACTACAGAAATTGAAGGCAAACAATGGTTGGTCCGACAAGAGTTTCACGGCATTGTTAAGTCTCCTAGCGGACATGTTTCCAGAGGGAAATGTGTTGCCGAGAACCACCTACCAAGCCAAGAAGATTCTTTGTCCATTAGGAATGGAAGTACAAAGAATACATGCATATCCGAATGATTGTATCCTGTACCGTAAAGAGTATGCTAGCTTAAATGTTTGTCCGGTGTGCAAAGCATCCCGATACAAGCGTAAAAATGACTCTGATGATGGAAAGGGCATCGAGGTGAAGCAAGGACCTCCTGCTAAGGTGTTGTGGTATCTTCCTGTAATCCCCTGTTTGAAGCGTTTATTTGCAAACCGCTAGGATGCAAGATTGATGCGTTGGCACTTGGAGCAGTGTAAGAAAGACGGAATGATAAGATATGTTGCTGATTCTGCCCAATGGAGGAACATCGATAGGATGTTTGTAGATTTCGGTGTGGAACCGAGAAATATAAGGTTTGGATTGAGTACAGATGGAATGAATCCTTTTGGTAACATGAACAATGACATAGCACTGCCCGTGACTCTATGCATGTATAACCTTCCTCCTTAGTCTGTATGAAGCGGAAGTATATTTTGATGTCACTACTTATCCAAGGGCCAAGCAACTCGCAACGATATTGATGTGTTCCTAGCACCATTGGTAGAAGATCTTGCAATACTGTGGAACGAAGGGGTACATGTATGGGATACGGACAAACGAGAGAACTTTACTCTACGCGCTATGTTGTTCTGTACCATTAATGATTTTCCTGCCCTTGGTAACCTGTCAGGGTTGAGTACAAAAGGAGCCAAAGCGTGTCCGCACTGCTTAGACAATACCGAGAGTGTGTGGTTGAATAACTCGCGTAAAACTGTGTACATGCGTCACCGTAGGTTCCTTTCAAAGTATCACCCATACCGCAAGATGAAAAAATAATTTGATGGAAAAAAAGAAGATGACTCAGTACCAAGACCTTTTAGCGGGAAAGAGGTGTATGATATGGTCAAGGATATAAACGTTGTGCTTGGAAAGGGGCGTAAATTGAGGAAAAACATGTGGAAAAAAAGGTCAATATTTTGGGACTTACCTTATTGGGAGCACTTAGAAGTTCGCAATTGCGTCGATATCATGCACGTAGAGAAGAATGTATGTGACAGTTTGATTGGTCTCTTATTGAACATTCCTGATAAAACTAAGGATGGTGTTAACGCAAGACATGACTTGGTCGCTATGAACATCAGGACCGAGTTAGCACCGATAGAGACCGATAACGGCCGGACATACCTTCCCCCAGTTTGCTACACTCTGTCTAAGTCCGAGAGAACTGAACTGTGCCAGTCCTTACATGGTGTGAAAGTTTCATCCGGTCACTCCACCGGCACGAAGAAAATTGTTTCCATGGAACATTTGAAATTAATTGGAATGAAGTCCCACGATTGCCATGTGCTAATGACACAAATGTTACCTGTTGCAATTAAAAGTATTTTGCCGAACAAGGTTCGAGTGACAATCATAAGGCTGTGTTATTTCTTTAACGCAATTGCTCAGAAGGTCATTGATCCCGATGGACTAGATGCTCTACAAACCGAGGTGGTAACAACTCTATGTCAACTAAAGATGTATTTCCCTCTATCATTTTTTGATATCATGGTCCATCTCATTGTCCACCTTGTGAAAAAGATTAAAATATGCAGCCCCGTGTTTCTACGTCATGTGTACTCTTTCGAGAGGTACATGGGAATTCTCAAGTCCTATGTACGCAATCGATCTCGACCGGAGGGTATCATCATCGAAGGTTATACAACAGAAGAGGTCATTGAATTCTGCATCAGCTACATGGCTTAGGTCGATCTGATAGGTGTACCTGTATCTCGTCACGAGGGAAGGCTAGAGGGTATTGGGACTATCGAAATGAAAGCAATAAATCCGGAAGTTTGGATCACGAGACAACATAACCGTCAGTTCAATGAATGGTTGAAGGCGCAATTGACTAGGAAGTCGTCAAGTGAAACACTACAATGGTTGGCAAAAGAGCCAAAATTTACAATTATGACATGGCAAGGATACGACATTAATGGCTACACATTTTATACAACAGATCAGGATAATAAGAGCACTGTGCAGAACTCAGGTGTCCGCATTGATGCCTATGATGCGCACGTCAATACCGCTGGCCCAAGCTCGTACTACGGGCTTATAGAGGAGATTTGGGAGCTTAACTACATAATTTTCAAGATTCCTCTATTTAGGTGCCGTTGGGTCCATCTCCCACGGGGTGTAAGGGTCGACAAGTACGGTGTCACTACCGTGGACATCGAATGTGTAGGATACAAAGACGAACCATTCGTACTCGCAAGGCAAGTTGTTCAAGTATTTTATGTAACCGATCCGGCAAATAAGAAGCGCCATGTAGTTCTTCAAGGAAAAAGAAGGATTGTCGGAGTTGAGAATGTTGTGGATGAGGAAGAGTACAATAAATTTGAAGATTTGCCTCCATTCGGAGACGGCATCAGGCTCGAGGAAGAACAAGGCGATGAAACAAGCTATATGTTTGTCGATCATCGTGAATGGCTTTATTTAAAATAAAATAGCTATGTGTAATAAATGTAACTATATATGTTTTATTGCAATTGTAAAATGACTCAGGAACTGTATTTGTGAATTTGCATGCTGGTAGGAGTAGTTATATTCATTACACTCGTGATGTGTCTTATTAAATGCTTTAGTAGTGTAGTTACAACAAACAAAGGCAAAGGTTTATTACGTATAGACAAGCAATGGGCGAGAGCTTACTACGACGGTTATACACTTAGAACCGTCAGTGATAGTTATCACAGACGGTTCTCCACTTATAACCGTCTGTGATATTATATTATCACAGATGGTTATATGGTAAGAACCGTCTGTGATAGTAATACTATCACAAACGGTTAGAACCGGAGAACCGTCTGTGATAGCATACTATCACAGACGGTTCGTAACGTATAACCGTATATGATAATATAATATCACAGACGGTTTATTTATAGAACCGTCTGTGATAGATCTATCACAGACGGTTCCTTAAGGGAACCGTCTGTGATAGTGTTCCTTATAAATACCCCCAACTAGGGCACAGATTCTGTACTCTCGCACTCTAGATCTCCAGCGCCCCTGATATCTCGTGCCGCCCTTCCCTCCTGACGCCGACGACGCCGCCGGTCGCTCCCGACGCCGCGCCCTCCCGCCGACGCTCCCTCCCGACGCCGCCGCCGGTCGCTCCGACGCCGCACCCTCCCGCCGACGCCTCTCCGACGCCGACGCTCCTCCCGACGCGCTCCTCCCGACTCGGTGCCCTCCTTCCCCGACGCCGCTCCCTCCCCCAGGCCCAGCTCCCGCCCCCGACTCTAGCTCCCTCCTCCCCCGCTAGCCCGGCGCCCTCCTCCCCCGACTCCGGTGCCCTCCTCCCCCGACTCTAGCTAGGTTTTAGATTTGTTTCATGTAGCTAGTTGTTTCATGTTTCATATATATGCTACATTGTCATATTGATATATATGCTACATTGTCATATTGATATATATGCTACATTGTCGTAGTGATATATATGCTACATTGTCGTAGTGATATATATGCTACATTGTCGTAGTGATATATATGCTACATTGTCATATTGATATATATGCTACATTGTCATATTGATATATATGCTGGCCGAATTTGCACATGCTGGATTGATGGATATGTTAAATTCATTTGTCATTTGTATTTGGATATGTGTTATATTTCAAATGGTATGTTCAATTCATATATTACATACATGTTATGACATTTGTATTTCGATTGATGTCATCTTTGTGCTCACATAATCATACTAGAATTATATTGCTATATATGAATTATTAGCAGCTAGCTATAGCTAGAGATATACCACACCTCACTGCGTCCACATAGTCATCCAAAAATATATGCCACATAGACCTTCAAAGGGCATGAAGCTAGTGACACACTCTAGTGTATCCGCTTCAATGAACTGGATACACTAGTTTGTGTCATTTGCTTCATAGAACTTTGTTTAGGCCCACACCTCACAGGCTAGTGACACACTTCAGTTATTTTTTTTCTTAGAAGAGAGATGGCGTCCTCACAGGCTTCGTCGTCATCATCTGGGTCTCACGCTCCCAAGATTGGGAAAATTAAGCATGGCCGAGGAGTATCGAAAAGGCCAGATGGCCGAATGACCATCACGGTGGTCTCTCCAGATGGGGTCTCTCTACAACCGAAGAAAGCAATAGCGTCATTTCGGAGTACCTGCGGGATAATTGGAAAGGAACGGGTCCCCATCACCATAGCAAGCTGGAGAGATTTGTCAAACGATCACAAAAATCAGCTATGGGAGGAAGTTACACATTCGTTCGAGATCCCAGCAGAAGTACAGGGACTCGTGCGATGGCACGCGCTCCTCGCAATGGGAAAAGTATGGAAGAATTTTAAGAGCACTCTTGTGACGCAGTACGTGGCCAAGGATCTTACGCCCTTCATAAAGTATCCTTTCGTGTCGCCGGAAGCATGGGAGGCCTTTGTGCAGATGAAGACAACGGCTGAATTTGAACAACAAAGTGCGGCGCACAAGGCTATCCAATCACAAAACACTCACCCTCACAGACTCGGCACCGCTGGGTACGCGGGTAAAATCCCGCAGATGGAGGATGCGGACGCAGTCGCACTCCGATCGGAGGCCTCCCGCCATTTGCCGGATCGCAAACGAGCGTGCTCGCTCGTTAAGAGCGAGGTCATCAACCACATCTTCGGGTGTCTCTTTCAAAAACCTCGCAGATGAGGAAGTGTCCCAACGCCTGGTAAGATAAGTTAAACTATATAGTTGTTAACACCTCTTGAACGTCATGGGTTCAAAAATAACATGATTAATTGCCTCTTGCAGCAATCATTGACTACCGAATATTCTCGTGGAACCTTTCAAGAATACAGGGAGAGAGATTTACTATCACAGGCCTTGGGAAACAAGGAGCACCCAGGTCGCACACGAGGCTTGGGGGTTTACGTATCTTGGAAGCACGGATTTCCAGATTACTCCGAGATATATAGGAGTAGGAAGATATCCAAGGCGTACCGCAACGACCAAATGAAACAGGAGCTTCGTGCTCAACTTCAGGAACAACTATCTGCCTCACTTCAAGAGCAGACTGCCTCACTTCGTGGAGAGATAGATTCATTGAGGGAAGAACTGAGACAAGTCCGCAACCAATCGCAACCCACCCCTACTACTCTTATTACTGCGGTACCCAGTCCCCCTCAACGTCGCAGTAGCTGCGCGTCCACACCAAATACTGAACATAGCGACGCCCACTTACCTATCGATGACATTCAGGTAATGCACCTCTTTAGAGTGCTGCATAGATCTCTCTGGTGGACGTCTTAACTCATCTTGTGTCGTTATGTAGGTGCCCATGCCTTGCATCCTCGTCGTCGCTTATTGGCTCTATTCCCGCTGACGCTGAGCGGGGATGGTGTATCCATTGCTGTCAAGTATGCTGGTGCACGGTGTACAAGTAGAGACCGGTTTCATAAAGGTCAGGTAGACATGATTAATGATATTTTTAACACCGTCCCTCTTGAGAAGCCCCCAAACGAAGAGATTAAGACATTAGGGGATGCTGTCCACACATTCGTTCAGTGGCCCAAGAGAGACATTACCCTCGACTTGTCCGTGCCACAATCTCCACCTCAAGTGTCCCAAGAGGGACATCGCCCTGGACCTGTCACATCGGCTCCGGTGGCTCCACCTCTAGCTCCGGTGGCTCCACCTCCAGCTCCGGTCTGGAAGCCTGTTGCATCGGCTCCCGCCGAGACGCCACCGAGAACGTATCGTAAGCGAGACTATAAGACTCAAGGGAAGAAAAATAAGCCTCCCGTGCCATGGAAGTTCACTCTAGAAGTGTCGTTGGTCCCTGAGTCACAATTACCCAGGCTTGGCATGATTTGCAACACATTGCATGCCTGGTACATGGAGAAGTCCAACATGAAGCCGATCCGACAGAGTGCATTCACTGTGAAATATACGGAGCAGTATTTCCTCCACGACACAGGCTACATCGTCGTGACATTCGATGACTTATTTTTACTATTCAATCTCGACGAACTCGACGCCGCGCTTCTCTGCCGACACTGTAAGTGTACTGTACAATGAAGTTCTACATTCACGTTATACCGATAAATGTCATTACTCTTTCCTTATGTATAGATCCATGATCCAACAAGTCCGGCGATCGCGACAACCGGTGGGTTTCCTCGACCCTTACTTGGTCTCCGATCCAGTTATCAAAGATAATGAATCCTTCGTGCAAGATTACATAATGAGAGGGATTGCTTACTCACATCGACAAGGAGTACGTCATGTTTCCTTTCAACCAAGGGTAAGTGCTTCACTAGTTGCCACATATGGTGTGTACATGACTAGGCAACACTGGATTCTGATTGTGATTATACCAAAGTGGAGCAAGGTAATATACCTTGATTCCCTACTTAGGAGTAACCATGACTTCAGTCATGTGCAAGAAGTACTTAACAAGTAAACTCATTTCCTCCATACATAACTTTATTGTAATATTTCCTTCGTTTGCAACGCCGAGGCTAACTTTTTGAATCACGAGGTCGTTTGCCGCTTATGTTGTCCAGGGAGGAAGATACGACAAATCTAGTGACACGCTGCGACACAACACACGATTTCCAGTACCCACTACAACACAACAATCCT
Organism: Melocanna baccifera; assembly: GCA_036346265.1. Classification (NCBI taxonomy): domain Eukaryota; kingdom Viridiplantae; phylum Streptophyta; class Magnoliopsida; order Poales; family Poaceae; genus Melocanna; species Melocanna baccifera. The sequence goes on along the minus strand of CM070688.1, from coordinate 11,426,275 downwards.
ATATCACACTTTGTTATAATACCTCTAGAATTGACAATACCAATGTACGTAATGCAATTTTTGCAGTGTCACCAGCAACTACAGGGCAACGTGTGTGGATTCTACGTTTGCCGCCATATGAAGGAAATCATGGATAGTAAGATCGATGATCCAGAGGTTTGTCATGTTCTTACAAGAATTATTATTTTTTGATTATATATGTATATATACACACACATGCTAATTAATGACTTACTGCTCCTAGCGACAGCGGGTGGACTTCGACATAAGTATATATGATCTTGAACAACTCGTCGAAATTCGTGCAACACTCTCCGGGTTCTTACTAGCACAGTGTATAAACAAGGCTGGAGAGTTCTACCCCGGCAATGGTGATCATTAGATGTTGAAACATTAGATGCAATTGTACAAATCACTCAGTTGTGTGCTTAATCAAACATTAGTCAGAACAGTGTGACGATTTTCATTCTATATTTGTATGTGATCTGTTGGACGTTTGTTACATTTGTAATTCAACGATCGATTGCAATTAACTTATCCGTAACTTTTAGTTGCAAAATTGTATGTGATTCTTTTGTCGATCCGTATCCGCAATGTATGTGATCTTGTTACACGTGTATATATATGTTGTAATCTTGTTGCTTGCTTTCAGAGGGCATGGCTAGCATATCCCGAGGCTAGCCAAAAACGGCAAATAAAATCGCTGCTTGTAATTGCTATCACGACGGTTCGTTGTTGAAAACCGTTTGTCATAGTAGACTTTCACGAGACGGTTAAACACAACAACCGCTTGTGATGTCCCCGTATCACGATGGTTCGGAAAAGGAACCGTCTGTGATATAGTGTCTATCATAGACGGTTGTTGTGTTTAACCGTCTGTGAAAGTCTACTATGACAGACGGTTGTTTGCAAAAACCGTCTGTAATGTGAATTATCACAGACGGCTCCCGAGCTGTCTGTGATAACCACCTATTATCACTGACACATAAAAACAGATGGTTCGAAAACCGTCTGTGATGACGGTTCCGAACCGTCTGTGATAGGCCTGTCTGTAGTAGTGCGCGGGGAGTGCTCGGGTACCTTCCGCGATGCTCGAGGATGGTCACGATTCGATCCGACAACCGGGGTCGAATCCAAGCCGTCGGGGTTTCGGGCGAAGGGGTAAGTGACTGTGGACGCGTGGGATTGAATCCGGCAACAACGAATGGCACGGATCACACCACGCGTCGGAGGGAGGGAAGAGGGAGGTGGGCGAAGCGGTAACTTGGCGCCGGCGGCTGAGATCAAACTGGGCAGGGAAGCGGACGGCTCGATGTGCGACACGCGTCGCGAGCGGAGAGAGGGAAGGCGGGGTGAAGGGGTAAGTGAAGATGGGTGGCCGAGATTAGATCCGGCGGGGTGGAGGAGGCTCCGATGGTTGACACGCGGCAGCCCGCGGGATTTTAGGGTTTTATTTTCTTTTTGAATTTCAGAAAAGGCTAGGAGGCTTTAAAATACTCAGAAAAATACCAAATAAATTTTGTAAATTCCAGAAAAATTCAGAGAACCTTCTGGGACTATTTGAGACTTAATAAAAATATTTTTCACCCATTTTGATAATTATATTTTGCAAAAGCACAATTTGACTTAAAAGGGGAAGTTTTAAATCTTGATAAAATCCTGAAAATTAATATAATTACAGAATTGAGTTCAGAAAATGAAATACACTTATTTTGACTTTCATGAAATGCAACAAGTTCAATTTGGCCGTTATCAATTAAAGTTTTTAATTTTTCTCAAATCAGGACTTTGCAATAAAGTCCAGGAAAAACAAATAAATTTCAGAAATAATTTTAATAAAGGAGTAAAATTTTTGGGATGTTACACTCTATAAGCTTAGTTGTGTTCAGCCCATTATGGACCTATGCCTCAGGGAGTAAACCCGGTTGGACCTAGGGAGGGTCCGATCTAATAATATTGTTAGGAATATTCTCACATTAGTTATGGAAAAGGGAGAAACACAATTTATAAGTGTGAGGGAGACCTCACCTATGATGCTAGTCTTTTGGGGGAGAAAACTCAATACCACTTATAAGTGTGTTGCTCCATGGGTTTAGTTGTGTTCAGCCCATTATAGAACTATGGCCTGGAGAGTAAATCCGATTGGACCTACGCCTGCGGCTAGGATCCTATCTCATAAGCGGTATCAAAGCCTAGGTGCCTAATATTTCCTTGGATCTCATGGTTATAGAAGTGCCCAACCAATGTGTGAGGGGAAGATTATTAGGAATAGTCTCATATTGATTGTGGGAACGAAAAAAGCACAACTTATAAGTGTGAGGGAGACCCCACCCATGGGACTAGTTTTTTGAGAGAGAAGGTCCAATACCACTTATAAGTGTGTTGCTCTGTGGGCTTAGTTGTGTTCAATCCATTATGGACCTATGGCCTGAGGAGTAAATCCGGTTGGACCTAGGCATGCAACCAAAGTCCGATCTAACACCAATGTTGTAGGTATGAAAATCCGAACACGTTAGAGGGGGCGGAGTTCGGCCATATTACGGGTTAGCGTCCACGAAAGCGAGAGAGTGACCTTCGGGGGGTTTCTAGGGTTCCTCCCGGAGGGCACCAGTTTGAATTGGTCTTTGTATTCCTCGTCAGCTCTCTTTACAAATGAGAGATATATGGGGTATTTATGGACTCTTAGGCTTGTATAAATGATGAAATACCCCTTAGGGGGATAGCTATTCTATGAATATAAGGAAAGGGCACAATCATCCTTTGATGTGTTCTACTTCTATATGTGACCGCATCTTTCATTCTACGCGTAGCGCATTCCTTCCGTATTCTTGCATATTCTCTCTACTCTAGTCCTCTATACTCTAGTATTCTCTCCATCTAATTACTTTCTCTCGTTTTACTCCAGCCACTCTGCTTGTCTTCTTTTTTCTCTCGTGTTTGTACTCTTACAAGCAATGGTCATCACATTTCTGTCACATGGATGCTAACACAACTCTCTCTTCTTTTTGTCACATAGCGTTTCTTCACACCTTTATCTCCATTATCTTTGTTGCAATAGATTATAGCAAGGTGAGTACATAAAGTACTCCCAAGGTAAGCACATAAGTACTTACGCAAGTTACACCAGGAGATATTACAGAATTGATGCATGCATAATGGATTTCAAAGGAAGGCTTAATACGGTAAATGTGCGGAAAAGCAATACTTGAATTTGAATACAATAATGTAAGTACAAAAAGCTGGACTCTAATACCGTATATGAAACAATGTTTTTAACAAGTAATATCGTTAGTGTAGGCTCCGACCCACACTAACCTATCCACGGGAATCCACCCGGACCAAAACCAAAACCATCATTTGTTTGCTCAAAAACCAGGTTTTATAAAATCCAAGTCAAATCTGTGAAAAATCTACTCAGCATGTCCATGACCGTGGACACGGCTATCCAGATAGTTTGTTACTCCGCAGAGGTGTACAACTTTACCCACGAGACATTCCCTCTTACTTGAGCCACGCGATAAACACACTTCCTTTGGTGTGCGGCGGAGAGTTCATGACAAGGCTGTTCCGATGTTCAATAGCCAAAATAATCACGCCGCCACTAAGATTTCACCACAACTCAAATCCACGAGTTGGAGCCCCCTCTGGTGCCATGTGAGACTTCCCACAGCCTACGCTGCGCTCACATTCAGCCTATAGCGAGACTATATTTGGAATTTCGCAAATTACTTAGCCAGGTCCGTCCCATACCGGACTTGTGGTAGTACGAAATGACTTCGTAAAATGAATCACAGAAATGGTCCTTAACCTGACTTAGGCTCAACCACATACCCCTATGCACGACAATCAACCAGGTGTCACCAAACACGAGGCATGCCGGCACCCACCACCTAACCATTAGCCTAAGTCCAAAATATAAGTTTCTATTTTTATTTTTAAACAATTTTCATAAACCATCCTTGACTCACCAAAGTCAAGTCTTTATTTTCATATTGTCATTCCATGTGAAACATTTGATCCCACCTAAAGTTATACTAAGCCAGGCTAAGCATTTCTATAAAATTTTCTAGTCAATACTATGGTACTAACTAGTTTTCAGCTAGGGTGATAAGGTGTATGAATTTGAGATTCAAATAGGCTATAATTAAAGGACTATGGGTATAACTAAAGTTAAAACTGAGTTTAAATTAAATTTGAATAGAAGTTCGCATGCATGTACAATAAAACAACATAACTAAATTTGAAATATTAGGTTCAATATGGTCAAAGGTGTAACTTGCCTTGCTCAAGTTCTCACGAGAATCGTCGACCAAATCTCCTAATCGTCAAAATCTAACGTAAAGGGCCAATTCAAAGAAAATTCAAAAACAAAATCAAATAAATTCAAAATTTCAAAATTATTCCAGAAATGGGTAGATCATGATTTTAGAAAAATTTAAAAATTTGAATGGGTCAATTTGGAGTTAAAATGCAAAAGTTATAGCCCTCCAAAGTTTAAATACAATTAAAAAGAAAATACTCAGTTTCGGGAATTATTTTTATACCAAAAAAACATTTATGACATCAGCATGAATTATTCTTCCAAAGGAAAATCTGGTTTATGACGTCAGCAAGGGAAATAGATTTTCGGCCGAATTATTTATAGACTCTTAGGCTTGTATACATGATGAAATACCCCTTAGGGGGATATCTATTCTGTGAATATAAGGAAAGGGCACAATCATCCTTTGCGAGTGCAATCACAATTCTTGACCTATAGGGGTGAATTATTCTTCCAACAGATACTATCCAATTAAGTTCTTGGATAGCTCCAAATTCGATAGGTACTTCTATTCCGAATCCTGTCACATATCCAGGAAAAACTATCCGGTCCCAAATCCGACATCCAAAAATAGTTAGATATCCTTTTTTGCTTCGAATTAGATTTAAATGGTTTCAGTCGGACGGACGGTCAGAAACTATATGCTCCTTTTGCACCCTTAGTATCTAGTAGTGCTGAACAAATGGGTGACATGGCCCACTTAGCTTGTCAGCCTAGACGGGTCCTGTCATGTTGACCTGGGCCTATTTAGCCCGATAGGCCAAGAAGGGCTCGTCTAGCCCATTTCGACTAGAAAATTTTGAAAATTGTAATAATGGCAAAAATATGTAAAATTCAAAAAATACAAAATAAATTATAGAAATGTAATAACAAGTTTTATTAATGTTTAAATAGCTATCTCAATAAAAACTTTGATAAATAAACTCAACTTGAGAAAACCCTAGTACAGCCTATAGCTCTATGGTACATGTAAAAAAATGAGAAAATGAACAATCTACATTGATGCTCCAAGTGTCGTTGTCTAGATAAAGATTGTTGAATGTGTCTGCCAACTCTGTATTCTCTATAGAGTGTTGAGCTTGCGAATCAGCTTGTTCCCAGTCTTTCACTATTAGAAGTACTTCCCCATCTCACTCATGAGACTTGTTATTCTCTCCTCCAATATTCTTTTAGAAAAACTGAAAATAGACTAGGAAGAAACTGTTGAGACAGGAATAGTTAACACATCCCGTGCTAATATGGACAGTACCAGATATATTATCTTGTGCTCGCACCACCATTCCCAAATATTAAAGTTCTCTTCCCAGTGATCCACAGGATCGCTATCAGGAAGATGGATAGTTCCCCACTACTATAGTGTTATGTATTGCTCTAGTACTTGATGTGTAGAATTTGATCTTCCAAATGAACTTAGTGCACAAAGATTTTGCCCTATATAGTTTTCTTCTTACTTGTGGTGGGCGCTATTTGAGGTCATTGCAAGCAAACTCCCTAAAACTTTAGTTCGTACTTTTTATAAACATCAAACAATTTAGTATGAATATCTGAAAAATAGTTAGAATAATCTATCCCTGTAGCATCACTCAGAAGTGCAAGAATATTAGTGAATCCTTGAATTTTAGCATTGGGATCTAAAATAAATGCAAATGCTATAATATGGAATATGTTTCCAATATTTTAAATATTTAGTTTTCATAGCACAAATAGCCTCTCGTAACATTATCTTATTTTCACTAGCTTTCAAGTGATCTACAATCGCAACAATACGATGCACAATTAAACAAGATGTTGGATAGTACACTCTAGATAAAGCAATTGTGGAACCTGAAAAGAGTTCCAAAAATGATAGTAAGTTTTTAGCAACATACCAATGTTGCTTAGTCAATAGTGTGTCGCTGTCATGGCTGTGATAGTGCGTGTGAACAAAAACAAAAAATGTACTCTTGTAGGTTAAAATATTCTATACCATCATATAAGTAGAGTTCCACCAGACTGGCATGTCCAAACAAAACTTTCTTGGATGTATATTTATCACGAAGCAAAAGTTCTTTTATACTACTATTCGTTGGTTAAAATGATTTAGGAAAGATATTGCATCGCGAAAAGCTTACATATACAGATCTAACCTCTTTAAACCACATTTAACTATAAGATTAATAATATGACAGGCGTATCGCTGATGTAGCAAGAAGGATTCGGTGTATGTACTAAATAACAGGGTGATAATATCCATTGCCCTAGAGTTTACTGTAGCATTGTCCAAAGTAATTGTAAAAATTTTATTTGTAAGAGCAAAATCTTCCACAACTTTGATAATATATTTTGCAATATTCTCACCCATATGGGCTATATCAATTAGTTTAAAGTCTATAATTATTTTTTCTATTATCCAGTCATCATTAACATAATGAGCAATTATACTAAGATAATCCTCCCTAATCCAACCACCCCATATGTTCGAGGTCAGGCCACTGAAAATGTACAAGTTTCAAAGGGTTCATTTAGTTTAGCACGACCATTATTATAGTATTTAACTAAATCTTGAGTTGTTGTTTGTCTAGAAACTGAAGAAAATATAGGATTATGAGCAGTCCTAATGTAGTTTTCACACGCTTTATACCCACTAAAGTTTAAAAATAGATCCTATGAGATGATTAAACTACAAAGAGAATCTCGAGCTAGACTATAATCCCAGCTGTGTACCGTACCATCGGGGTTGTACTACAGCTACGTCTGCCTCATGGTTATGCCTTATATTTCTTTATATCTTTGGGTGCGTTTGATCAAGTGCCACGTTCCACCTATATACTTTGCAGATAATTTATGATGACAAATTTTACAAACAACATATCTTACCTAGCTTCATTCTCATCTCGCTTCATTATCTTATTCAAAATCTACCTCACACAACTGATCTACTGAGTCTAGATCTCTTTGCTCCGGTACTTGCAAACAGAGCTGCACTCGTAGAGCCTGACGATGGTATTACCTATTCTCCCATTTAAGGTGGAGGTAGAGTTGTTTCATTCTCGAAGGATGCAAGATCCTTTGGTGAAATTTTGAAATCACTCATAGAAAAATTATCATAATTTTCCATGGAGAAAAGTAGAAAAATACAAAAATGCAACTAGAAAATTACACTATTATTTTACATTATAACAAAGAAAAATAAGAACAATAATATATATATATTAGTAATATTACCTCTTTTCTTAACTATAGACGGATTTCAAAATTTTGGATTTTTGGCAAAAATATTTGGAATTTTGCCAAATAATCACAAAGTGGATCGAAATTGTCACGAGAGAATTTGGAGAAGAAAGTGGAGGTTGGATGGTGGCTAAATGAGGGAAGTTCACTACCTATTTATAAAAAAAATGAGTTTGTTTTGTTATATTTTAAACTTCCAAATGATGAGGGATTTGACCTGATCTTCCAATGAGAACGATAACTATGATTGTTTGATATGACGTTAACAACGAGGCTACTTGACCAAAACGCCAAGTCCGTCCCCGCAATCGTTATATCACCCTTGTCATTACCAACCATACCCAATATAAATGATCTTTCCTGCAAGCAATCAAGAATCAAGCAAGAAAGAAATAAGCTCTGAATTTGCGAATGAAATACAAAGTTTCATTGTACATTGGAGTGGCCTAAAGTCATCATAGTTTGTCTAGTCAACACAAGTGGAGTTTTGAGATTGGACTGGAACCATTGGAAAGAGGACGTCATAAGCTTTCTAACAACTCCAAGATCACCTCATTTGGACTCCATATGCATCTTCCATGCTCGTTTGAAGTCATCGCTATCTCCAGAGATCGAACTAGATTCTAGAATATGTCCAGCTTTCATTCTTGGTTATCCTGGCCTTAAAGTGACATGGTGACTTTCAATGTTCATCCCAAGGATGTTCGTGACTCCATGTGCCTCTCCTTGGTCCTTGCCCACGTTCCTAAGCACAATCACATCACATGCATCAGGCAACAACCCATTCTCAGAAGTTGAATTAATTCATGGGAAAGACATAGTTCTTTGTGAACGTGCTCACCTAATAATTCAACTATTGTGAATGTCCCCTCGTCATATTTCTTTGCCTAGCATCTTGTGGATAAGTTTTGTGTGTATCCAAGGAAGTGATATCTTCATCACCAAACAGCTATAAATGGCTAGAAAATTCAAAATTTCGACCATTACCATGCTTAATGGGTTGCAATCATGCTAAACGAGCTATGCCTAATATGTCAAATATGCTTAACAGGCCATTTTTGTGCCTAACAGACCGTGCCAAATGGGTAAAGCATCTAAACTCCTAAAAATGATTTTGGTAATTAATGACAATAATTATTAAATAGACTAATTTTTTTTATTAAGATGATTGAAAGATTTAGTCACAGATTTTGATGATGTCATAGAAAAGACATACAAAGGTGATCTATAATAGCCCAACTATTTATTTCAAAAATTAGGGTAAACAATAATTTAATTTAAAATAAAAAATAATTTAATTAGGCTTAATTTTTCTGCTTTTAAAAAGGCATTATTTTGAAATGGTAATTTGACTAAAAATAAAAAAATAATATTAAATAAAGGATATTTTAAGTTCATATAAAAATTCTAATTCAAGTTAATTATTTGAGCTTATTTGGCTTTATCTAGATTTTTGTGTTTTTCTAGGATTTTAAAATCAATTTTAAGATTATAAAGTATTTTAGTGTAAAAACTAAAAACCAAATTAAGTTGTAAATAATTTTCCTACGTCCAAATTAGTTCCAAGAATATTTTTGAATTTGTTTGGAGTTTTTGAAATTTATGTACTATTTGTCTGAGCTTTTATCTTCTTTCTCGAGTTTTCTAAAAATCAAAAATAAAATTTAGAAGATTTAAATTTCCTACCCCTCCTCCCCTTGTGACACATGGGCAGTCTGGAGGTGCCCACATTGCCACCTGTGTCATCCTCCCTGTTCGCCCCTTTTCTTTCCATCTCCTCTCCTGTTTGTAGGTGAGCCCGTCCCCTTCGTCCTCCTTGCGCGCGCGCCCCTTCTTTCCTTCTTGGTCCTCACCAATCTCGGCTTCCCTTCTCTGCCTCTCTTTAGTTTTTGGAAAACCGTGCACAGCCAGAACTTTTTTCCCCAAATCTCGGCCCTCTCCTTCCTCACTACCTCCCCTTTCCTTTCTCCTCCCCACCCAAATTTCCGCTGCCTCAATCACGACGAGCAATTGCCGCATCATGGTCCACCCTCGAGGCTATATAAGGGGCCTCGAGCACCCTCAGCCCCCACACCACACCTCCTCACCCTCGAATCCCTCCCTCGGGCTTTGGATTGCCTCAGGGTCGTGCTTCCATCTTCGCAATGCTTCAGTAATCTCCGACAAGCAATCTCCGCCGCCTCGGCCACCCACGAGGATCGTCACCCCCTCCATCAGCTTCCCCAAGCCCCGACAAAGCTTGGCAACCTCTCCACCACCAGTGTTCATTGCTGGAGCATCGTGCCTACCGGTAATACAATTTTATACCATTGTATTCCCCTCACTTCCCTCTTCAATTTGAGTGCCTCGCCAGCCACCGCTGTGCCCTGCACCGCCGGCGAGCCCTTGGGCTTTGAGCACTATGCCCCGTCCCTATCCGTCATCGTTTGGATGGTCCAAACGTCCCTTAGGACCGATCGAACAGTCCAAACTCCTCTAAACTTTTGGATGGTCCGAATGTCTCTTGGGCCAATCGATCGTCTATTGTCGATCGGATGGTTTGAACATCCTTTGTCATTCGAATAGTCCGAACATTGCCTTGACCGATCGGACGGTCGAAAGCCACTTGTCTTTCGGACTGGTCAAAACTTTCCCTTGTCGATCGGACGATTCATTCCCGATCAAACAATCCAAATGTCCCTTGCTTGTTTGGACTGGTTTGAACCTCTCCGAACCACTCCGCCGCTCGATCCCCATCTGATGGGCGCCACTACCTCTTCCCTTCTCGGCTCTGTGTCCACCATGTGTCAGCCACGTCAATGCCAGCTCATGTCACGGGTCGACGTGTTAGCCATGTGGCAGACACATGTAATGCCACATCAGCACATAGTCGACCCCATGCCATATCAGCGCCATGTGTTAGACACATGGCAACCACGTCAGCAAAACAGCCATGTCACCTACCACGCGTAGGGTTGACGTCAGCATGACATCATAATTCTAATTTTTCTTTAGAAAAAATTTTCATAAATTCCTTGGTGATGTCATAAATCTTTTTTCAGTAGAAAAATAATTCCAAAAACTCTGGTTTTTCAATTTCTTTAGAATTCAAACTTTCGAGAGCCTGTTCTCCTTCATCCTAGTTTCGATTGAGCCCATTAAAATTTTTAAATTCATCAAAAATTCCCCTCTATCCATTTCTGCACTTTTTTATTATTTAAAGTTTATTTGGATTTTATTTGAGTTTGCTTGCGTACTTTCACGTGTAGACTATGACGACTCCAGAGAGTTTTACGTCAACGATTCGCATCCAACTAAAGAGCAAGGAAAGTCACACTCCTTGATCATGTTGATTCTAGATTATAAAATAAAATTATGTTATTTTAAATTATTTTGCAAGCATATTTTTTTCAACTTATTTCATTTTAGTTTTAAATATAGTTATTGCCTACTTATTAATACCTCCTTTGACCTTGATTTCCTGATACCTTATCGTCCTAAAATAAAACTCTAGTTCGTACACTAGTATGGACTAGAGAATTTTATATCAAATGCTTGGACCTGCTTAAACATAATTTTTATTTTGAGATAACTTTTTCACATAAAATGATAAGCTTTTCAAATATACTCTTGACTTTGGTGAGTCAAGAAAGGCTTTGAATTATTTCAAAATAAAATATAAAACCTAGTTTAGACTTAGGCTAATGGATATACGGTGGGTACTGGCATGTATTGTTGTTCGGTGACACAATGTTGATTGGCAGGCACAAAGGGTTATGTGGTTTGAGTCTAAGTCAATTAAGAACCGGTCAGTGATCTATTGCTACAAAGCCCCTATCGTACTACCACACAACTGGTATGGGGACTGTCCTGATTGAAAATTTACAGTCCCAACCTAAGTCTCACTGTAGGTTGAAAGTGACCGTGGCATAGGCCATGTAAAGTCTTACTCAGCTCAAGAGGGGGTCCCGGTCTGGTGACTTCCTTACTGGGGTGAAATCTTAGTGTTGGCTTGACCAGATTGAAGGCTTTGTTTTGTAAAGGCCTTGCCATGATTTCTCCACCGCACACATAAAGAAGTGTGCTAATTGTGTGGTAATATGGGATGATCATGTCTTGTGGGTAAAGCTGTACAACCTCTGTAGAGTGTATAAACTATCTTGAATTACCATGCCCACGGTCATGGGCAAGCTGAGTAAAGTTTTTCAGGGATTAGACTTTGATTTTCAAAAATGATTTCTGAAAAGACTTATGGATGGATGGAATCCTTAGGAGATTAAAATGCATATGGATGATAGAATCCATGTGAGAACTTTTGAAATAGATGGTCCAGGTGGGATGTCTGTGGTTAGGTTAGTGTGAGGGATGGACCTACACTAATGATATTATTTTCAGTTACAAATACTGTCTTTACTTATGGTATTAAATTCAGCAATTTCAATCTATTTACTACAGTTTATTACATGTTGTCTTACGCTTAAACTAACCATATATGCCTTTCTTTGTTATCTTTAACACTATATTGCATTTTTTCCATATAACTTGCGGACTACAAGTTTGTACTCACCCTTACTTACACATCTTGAGAAAGAGAACTTCGACTATGGTGAGGACGAAGACGAGTAAACAATGTCTTATTGTCATTTGCCTATGGGCAGACTTAGTGAGATTCTTCTGCTTCAGTGTTTTTTCTTCTGCTGCTATTATTTAAATTTGACATAAGGGCCGTAGATGTAAACTTTGGCCTTCGGGCCCATATTTAGTTAATGAATAAATATCATTGTGGTTGATTTTTACTTTGTTGTCCACTGTATGCACTAGCTGATTCTAGACTAGTGCGATTTACATAACGGATTTGGGAGTTATTGCTCCAGGGTCTGACATGATCAAAGATCGATTTGGATCAAGATATGGCTCAAGGCAAAGGTATATTATAGTCTAAGACCTTATAGCTTTTAACGGTCTCGATGTTTGGTTGAAAAGACCGAATTTATAGAATAGATATTGTACTATGAAAAGGGGTCATAGCTACTAGTATGAAGTTAATATTGTGTCACTTTGATTAATTATGGTTCATGCGTGCATTTGGAACTTCATTTGAAACCCTCTTTGAATTTTCATTTGAAAAACGATATGACTGCAGGCATATTGATAGTAGTACTGCTGCATCGATACTACCAGCAATTACATGTCGATAGCTTTTTTCTAGAGAGGTGTATATTGAACTTTCCTAGAATCAACACTACCACATGTGTTGCATGGTAGTATAGCAGAGCAGTATGACCGCATTTTTTGAGTGGTAGTACCGCTGGGTGGTATGACCGCATAGTGAGACTGGAACTACTAAAGTGTGGTATGACCACACTTTAGTTGGCAGTAACTAATTCCCAGAGAGGTGCATTGTGGAGTATTCTCTCCTCTAGAAATCGGTACTACCACATCTGAGGTGCGGTAGTACTACATGATCGGTACTACCAGGTATTGTGACTACAGTACTACCAATATTTGAGTTAATGACTAGTTTCTATGCATTTAATGAATCTTAAGTGGTCGTTGAATACTAGGTACAATAGTATCGGCCGTTAAATGGCGGTAGTATTGTATTCCCTGATTTTTGGGGATTTCAACCCCAATGGTCATCCTATTGGGTGGAGGCTATAAATACCTCCCCACTAGCAGCAAAGGCTTCTTCTTGGACCTCATGGAATACTCTTACGCCTTTGCTACTCTCTCTACAACTCATTTGCTCTATTTTCATATTTTTGATGTTGTTGAGAGCATTCAAGTACATTGCATTAATGGCCAGGTTCGATTCAGCTCAGCCTTTTGGCTTATATATGGTGCTATAGTAACTCACTTTTAAACGATGCATCTTTTCAAGACGAGGTCTACAAGTTGATTGTAGTACACATTGTACCGACTTGATTGCACCACCAAAATCACATGTAATTGTCTCCCTCTTTATAATCTCTTGTGTGAACAACCAGAATTCAAAAGCTATAGGTCATATAGCCCAAAAGAACCCACACAATAGTTGATCCTTGTGGCACTTAAAAACCTTCAAACACCTAGATGGCTTTGAGGAGTTTGCGCGGTGATCTTTTTAAAGAAGCTTGTGAAGATACCCAATATGTTTCGAGTGATGTGGTTCTCACCATTTTCGAGTGGAGGAATAGCAACTCTAGTGAAAGGTGGTTAGACTTAATTCATAAACTCGGACCAATTTGTTTAGACTTACCTTAACATCAATTAGAGAAGATCAACAAGTTTTCGAGACCACAAGAAAACATCGTGTATCTTCATTGTGGTTTATCTCTCTTGTCTTTACTTTCTACATTTATATTTCTAGCAATTATCTTATGTATCTAGAATTATATCTAATATAGGCTTGAAGTTGTGGTGTTTTAGTGAAACCTAGATAATTTAGGTCTTGGTTGTGTAAAACAATTTAATTAAGTTCATACTTGCAATAAAATTGTGATTTAGCTAAACAAATTTTAAGACCTCCTATTTATCCCTTCTAGTCGGTTATCCTTTATTTTACAAGTTGTATCAGAGTTTGGTTTCTCTTTATTAGGCTTTACCATATAGGGAGTAAGGATGGCTAGTGAGGGTATCTCTCTAGGAAAGACACCTCTTTTCGATGACCCTAATTATATTTGTTGAAAAATTAGAATGACTTTTTATTTGAAGGCCATGAGCCTAAGTATATGAAAGATTGTGAGTGAGAGTTTTGGCGTGCCTCTTGATCCTACACATCCCACAGATCTTAAGGAGCAAAACTCGCACTCCAATGCTCAAGCGATGAATGTGCTCTTTGGAGCTTTGAACATGGATAAGTTCAATCGAATGAGAAATTTGAAAACCGCTCATGAAATTTGGACTATGGTCTTGGAAATTCATGAGGGCACATCCATGGTCAAAGTGGCCAAATTGCATAGACTCTGGATCAAATATGAAATATTTTATAATATTACCGCATGAAAATATCAATGAGATGTATTCTAGACTCAACAACATTGTAAATGAGCTCAAAGGTCTAGGTACTATACTAACTGATGTTGACATTGTTCAAAAGATGCTTAGTGCCCTACCGAAGAAGTACGAGACCTTGGTGATATTATTCCTTAACTCATTCAAGTTTCCAAGGGTGACACCAACTGGGTTGGGCCAAGCTTTTCTAAGGCAGAAAAGGCTAGGCACAAATCCCAAAAATTTCATTTTTAGAATAAAAATATATTTTCTAAATAAAATACTATTTTAAATCCTTTTCTGAATGAGTGTTATTTCTAGGAGACGACTAGTGCACGGACGTCCGATCTGGATGCTAGAATTGGATGCCTGGGGTAGTCGTTAGATTTCACTTAACATCCCATCTCATAGTTGTCCGATCTCCCCTTGGATTGGCACAACAGTATTGCAGTGACTGCAACAACACATGTCTAAGCATGCAACAAAGTTTCGCTTGATTTGCAACAAAGCCATAGCAAGAAAACGACACTACAAACCACCAAGCCTATTGCAACAAAAAAGTATCACAAATAAGTAAACCAGGTGCAACAAATAGCTCTTGCTACAAAGATTTAAAAAGACAAATTATAACAAATAAAAATTCTTTATGCAACAAATCAAAATGCCAACTGTAACAAATATGATGTATTCTGGCAAAATTTGAGAAGAGACGTTGCAACAAAACCAAACACTTTGTGCAATAATTGGGAAGAAATGCCACAACAATTTGAAGAAATATATGCAACAAAGTCCATCAAATGAGGAGGACATGCAAGTGGTGGCAATGGTAGCTGACCTAGCCTCGTTCTAGCTGACGACAACGCCTCATCGCTGGCCATCCATTTCCCATCGCCCGCCCCCACCTCCTTCAGCCTTAGCCTCGCTAAATTTGGTGAATGTCGAGACCTGAATATGCAAATCCGGACTCCTGTATTCTCGTGCACTAGTCCCGTGATCATGCTAGTGCACACATCAAACATAGATGTCATCACAACCATATACATGATAAAATAAAGGAAAAGCTCAAATATCGATAAATCTCAAAAGGTACGACCTTATGGTCAAGCTTACATTAAACTGGCCCGAAGGCTTAACAAAAGTAGCAGCGGAAATCCAAAATAAAACGTAGTGGCCAATCGACAAGCCCACAAAGCTATCGAGTGGAGAACGGCCTAAACCGCTAAGTCGTCAAGTACTCTCCTTCGGAACCTCCCGTGGTGATACTCCTCTTCCTCAACTGAGCAACATTGGGTATAAAGCCGTGAGTACATTGGTACTCAGCAAGTCGTTTGTAACAAATGAATGCAATATAGTATGCAAGGCTTACCAAAGGAAGGCTGAAAGGTTAATTTGTATAAATGACAGTTGAAATACAAATAAATAGATTGAAGGCAAACTTTAAGTAAAACAGTAATAAATACATAATCAAAGGAACTGAAATAACCACTTGCGGACCTCCCATCCACAAGCTAAACCAACCGCTTATGGACCTCCCATCCATAAGCTAAACCAACAGTGAACACCTGTCCACTTCCATTCACAAGTTTTCAGAAATAACTACCCCTCGTGCGAAATCGCCGAGCATTGTCCATGACCGAGGACGTGGCTATTCGAATAGTTTTACACTCTGCAGATGTTGCACAACTGTACCCACACGATGTGATTAACCCCGGCCGAAGGTAACCACAACAAGGCCTTTACAAAGTTCAATTCCAACTCAATCCGCCCGCTAGGTTTCGTGATCACACCCCGTTGCGCCACATGGAAATCAGCAACCATGTTCATCTCAATGGCAAGATTAAAGTTGGAACCTCCCAAATTAGTCACCAGTCCGTCCCATACCGGACATGTGGTTTGCAGTGAAAGCTCGGATCAATGGCGCACAAAGTGAAGTTCTTAACATTACCCGCGAGACTACCACATCCCCCAAAGTGCACCTGCACTTCCCCCTTTACTGCACGATCAATCGCCCGAGTGCAAAACCAAGTTTGTATAACCGCCACCGATGACGCACCAACGTCATGGCACAAATTTTAGTATACGTGGCACCAACCACAGTTCCATATCTCATTAAGTCAAATTTGTATTTCACATGTGATGATAAACCCCTTTCGTAACTGTAAGCAAGGCTAAGCATCTAATCGTACCAACCCTTGTGACAAATATCATAACATCACTAGTATGTTTCCCAACCTATGGTGACAAGGGTATCATGGTGTTCCAAAATATCAAGGAGGGATAAACTCAATTGGGACGATATCTACCAGTACAAGTGTTTGAATAAAAATAGCGATGCAATGTAATTTAAAACAAAGTAATTAAATAATAGATTGCAAACTGGGTTCAACATGATCAAAGGACACAACTTGCCTTGGTTATGCTCAGCGAGGTACTCTTGGTCTTCGGGCGTCGATCCTGCTCCTCCGGAATCCGAATCTAACGAGAGAGAAAACGACTGAAACCAAAGAAATACATCAAATGATAAGCAAATGAACTCCAAAAATTACAAAACTAGAACCAACAGCTAGAGCTCGATTTTACATGAATTTAGAAAAAAGAACGAGGTCAATCTGAGCTAGAACGGAGGAGAACGGGCTCTCGGAAAATAAAACAGGAAATAAATCGGGGAAATTGGAAAATATTACTGTGCTGTGGACCCGGTCCACGGAATTACCGGTCCACCGTGAACCCGGCTCACCGGACAGTACACGCGGGGGAGAGAGAGTGCTGACGCGGCGGGGCTGGATGACGTGGCATGCGCATGTGCTGCCACGTGGCACGGGGGGGTGATGTGGCGCTGACGTGGCGCCCGGGGGCGGGTTCCGGCTGACGTGGCGCTGACGTGGCATGTCCACGTGGCATGCCACGTCGGCTAGGGCTGACGTGGCTGCCGCGTCAGCTAGGGCTGATGTGGGCGGCTCGGGCGCGGGCGGCGGCGGCGGGATCTGACGGCTGAGGGCAAGCCACGCGGCAAGATCTGGGGCGCGCCAGATCCGGATGGGCGGCGGCGATGGAGCGGCGCGGGCGCGGGGATGGCGGCGATGGGCGACGCGTGGCAGGCGCGCGGCGTGAGGCATCGTGGCGGGCGCGCGGGAGCGTGCGTGGCCGAGGCGAGGGGAGCGGTGCGGGTCCGGCGACACGGGCGACGCGAGGGCGACGGGGAGGCGACGCGGCGACGAGGACGGCGCGGGGACTCACCGGCGACGGAAGGGGACGGCGACTACTTCGGCGGCGTCGGGTGAGCTCGGGGATGCACGGGCGGCGGCGGCGAGGCTCCGGAGACAGCAGCGGCGGCACGAGAGCGGAGGCGAGGGCGGCGGCGACGGTGCACGCGAACCGAGGGGGCGACGACGTTCAAATCACGCGAACTGAGGCCACCGATCCGGACGCGGCGCGGACGCGGGCGGGACGCGGTCGGCGCGCATGGACGGCCGAGATCACGTGGGGGAAGATCGGGCGGTCGTGGATGCGCGGGATGCGGCGGCGGTATGCTTAGGGTTACGCGCGGGCGTGAGCGCGGATGGGCGCCACGTGGCTTAGGGGCGGATCGGGCGGCCGTGGAAGGGGCGGGCCGCGGACTTTGCTGGTGCCGCCGCGTGTTGGCTGCGGATACGCGATGCGCGGCGCATCGTGCGGTGCGGGAGCGGGCGAGCGAGGGCGGCGCGGACGGCTAGGGTTACGCGGGCGCGGCGGGGTGGATGCGCGACGCGTGGCAACGCAGCCGATCGAGCGGCGCGGGTGAAGGCGGGCTGCGGGAACGGGCGGGGGCGCGGCGGATGCTGCCACGTGGGGGTGGCGGCGATCGGGCGGCCGAGGAAAGGGCGGGGGATTTCTTTTTCCAGAAAATGCAACTAAAATACTAGGAGCTCTAGAAAATAGCAAATAAATCCCAAAAATTCACCAAAAATACCAAAAAATTCCTTGAGACCTGAAGAATCCAAATAAAATATTTCCAACTTATGTTGATGTTTATTTTACTCAGATTAAATTATTTTAAAATTTAAAAATTCATTTGAAGCTGAATTTAATTTCAGAAAATCCCAGAAAATTTCTTGTGACTTAAGAAACTTAATTAAACTATTTTCAGCAAATATTGAAGTATAATTTAATCATGTTAAATTCTTTTAAATTTCTAAAAATTCATTTAAGCTTGGTTTTAAATTCAGGAAAAATTCCAAAAATTTATTTTTAAATTCAAAGTTTTAAAAATCCCCAAAAATCAGGATGTTACAGTGAACTACAGTCACTCCTCACAAGAGAGACCTCTGCACGAGCTGGTTGTGGTGGATAGTCTGGTTGAGCGTGAGTGGTGGTGAGCTTTGACCAGTGGATAGAGGGGGAAGGGACGCAGATGCAAGCTCTTGATCACCGACAAGGTGGTTGGGGCTGGGACCTGCTGGAGAGTTGAAAAGGAATTGCCTTTATCACTATGAGGGTGGATAAGATTGACTTAGGGGGTTTCGTATTGGCTTCTGCTTAGAGAAGTCAGAAATCAATATGAACACTCAATTTCTCAAAGTGTCTTCTCCACTCCTCTCGCTCCCGTCTTGCTCCGAGCATAAGTCAGGGGGTCATGGGTGTGTAATCGCTCCCGTCCTGCTCCGAGGATAAGTTAGGGGAGTCATGGGCGCATTATGCACCCTACTCCTTCCGCTCTTGTCTCGTGCACGCATCTCTCCTTCACTGTGCCTGTCGCTCATCCCATTGTACTAAAAGCCACTTTTTAATTACTACTATTTATTTTTAGCTAAAAACTATCAGATAAAATCAATATAAACACTCACTTATTCTATTATGCTGTAATAGTCATTAGCCGGACTTTAACTATTCAGGCAGGGGGAGAGAGAATAAACATCCGGTGGCATTATCTTGCTAAACCAGAAAATCCTTTTCTTTTTGTGCGATGCCGGGTCAAAAAGAGGTAAAGAAACGGACGAGGAATTGACACTTCGGCACATACGACAGTGTGTTCTGTGCGGGCACGTCTGCGCGCGTCTTTATCGGCTTGGGAGGTCGGGAAGCGGAGACGTGTCCGAACTCGGAACCAAACGAAGTTTTGCGTCATATGTTCTGGTCAGAGTCAAATTAAGCGGCAGGATTTGCTGTGCGCAAACAGAAGGCGATTACTTAAGATGATGGTGTTTTCACATGCGACCTTTTTTTTTAGCTTAGTGTGCTCTCGGCCATGAACTCGTCGGCGACGTTATTGCTCACCGCAAAATGAGATTACTTATGGGCCTAGGGCTTGTTTAGATGTTAACGTATTTGAAAATATAGTATTAAAAAACTACAGTTTTTTTAGATATTAGACATGAAATACCACAGTTTTGCACAGTTTTAGGAAAAACTACAATGTGTTTGGTAGTTGCGGTATTCGAGATAGTATGTTATTCAAACGCACAATTTTAGGCTAATTATCCATTATTTACAAAATATTAAACATATTACACACGTGCATGGTTGTATGATTCAAACACATTTTTATTGTAGCTAAATTTAGAAGCTCCGATTGTAAGACAATAGAGGAAGTATGGGTTATTTAACTTTGACAGACAAGATTGAGAGGTGTAAGACGACAGAGGGAGCACGATAGCAGCCACACGAACAGCCACTAGGCAGATCGGGTCGGCGCCTCCCACTCACTCCCACGCCCTTTACGGTGTTCAGCGCCTGGGGCCCGCTACGACTGCGGACGGACGACATTGTTTGACGGCTTTATTCGCTCACGGCAGCCGTTGGATTCCCCGACCACATCATTACCCCGGCAAAAGTTACAGCATTCGTAAAGAAACCATTCAAACATTTCTCAAATTTTATTTCCAAATGGCACTTGTCGTATCCGTTTCCCTCCTCTCCTACTTTTTCAATAGATGCAAACAATTTCTTAGAGAAGTTATCTTAGGCCCATTCAATCTAGCTTAGGCTTCTGTCAAAAGTTAAAATGAATATATTAACTTCTTAGTTTTAATTTTTTTATCTTTTTTGTTTTTTATTTTTTTTCTTTGTATTATTTGTAGATATATAAATGTGTTTTTATTTTTATTTAATTAAATTATTTAGAAAAATCTAACAGCCGCTACAGTGTAATTTCATCTAAAAACTAATAATCAGAAGCTGAAAGCCATAGTCGGATTGAACGGCCCCTAAGGCTTGCGATAAGTATCACAATTTTGTTGTATAAAATGCGGTATAAGCATATACTTAAACTTAATTCTAATATAATTAGTAATAACATAAACATAGTATAAAAGATACATACAAGTCTTGAATATCACATAAGCATGAATACTTTCAAAGCCATTGCTATAAAAGCATATGTCCAACATATATACCATGAAAATCATCATGTCTAGCATAATGTTCAACAATAAATAATTTGTCAATGGTGCTTTCAGATAGTAGGGTTACACAAGTCAAAACTTGGCCGTCCCGCTACTATGGTCTTACACTCATCATCAATTAAATATATTAAAGAAGATTTCAAACTTTGAGCTCTAAATTCAAAGTCTAACACATTCAAAGTTCTAATATACCCAGCACATATGCATTCGGCCAGTAAGGCATCAATCAGAGCATTTACTCAAATAGAATAAGATTTGGCAATATATAACTTGATTTTTTTAGGATGACCCAAATCAAATTACCTAATCATGCAAATCTAGATCCTAATCATGTAATCAACAAGTGAATTGCAGTGATCAGTGACAACAAGAATTAAACAATATGTGACTGAGATATTAAAGTGTGACCATCAACATGTATAGCTCATATTCATCAAATGGACGACAGATGTAACAAGAATTCAGAGCTCAAAGTTATAATCTAACAATCTCAGTATAAGACCTTTTCCATCATCGAGCAACACAGCCCACAGTTTCTTTGCAATCTTCAATATATGAGTAAGCCACAAATACAAAGAATTAAAACTGTATATTCACAAAGTCGGTGATACTCGAAATAACAGAGAAGATCATTGAGCTAGGCACATCACAGGGCGCTGTCCCAGAAAACCTGGCACCTCCTCCTACACCACAGTGAGATAGGGTAGCAGGCAATCGGAGATACAAAGCCCCCTTAGCCGGAGTGGGCACACACACCGACAAAGCTGAGGTTAGGGGATGCCGCACAAGCACACGAGAGGAACCGGCCGAGCTTCTCACCGTTGAGCACTGGGGATAGCTTAGATCGGCCACTGCGTGTCCAGATGAACACAAAGACTCCACAAAAATAGAGGCAATACACAAGGATAGAGAGAGTAATGGAAGAAGACAGAGCTCGCTTTCCTTGCTGCACTGGTCACAGGAGGGAGCACCCCGTTAAATAGCCGAGAGAGAGGAGGGGAACAACCCTTGGAGCGGTGGCCTCCAACGGACGGATCCGAGGATCCTAAGCTGCCACCACCCCCTCCTCTCCCGCTCGAGTCAGCGCCGCCCCCCTGGGATTCTGGATCAGGAACAAAGCCCGTGCCAGATCGGAGGAGCGACCGCACGGAGAACAAGTCGCACAGGGAGGGGAAGAGCGGGCCGCACGGGAGAATGAGTCGTGTGGGAGGACCAGGCCGTCCTCCCCATTTTCTGACGGGCGCTCGGGGCACCCGAGTAGGCGACGGCAGAGGAGGACCCCACCTGCCGCCGAGGGGGCCGCCTCTGCCGTCTCCTGCTCGGGTGCCCCGAGCCGCCCATGAGAAAATGGGGAGGAGATGTCCTCCCCTTATCTCTTCAATCTGTCCCACTGACGGGTGGGTCTTTCTCTTTTATTTTTTTTACCTTTATCAATTGTGAAATTACCGAATTACCCCTCTGAATACAACAGATTTTACTGTGCAAAATTACAGTGGAAAATCACACAATTAATCTACCTAACATATGGTTAGTGAGAATTTACTCTAGTTATTATCAAAGAGATAGATTGCCGTATTTCTAGGCTATATATACTATGATTGGCGCCTCCTGTTAAATGAAAATGCTGCAAGTTTCTTGCATGTGTTCTCCAGAATAAACCAATCCAGTTGGGAAGATGTCTAGCTTTATGAATGGATTCACATAAGATCATCCACTCCAATGGGACAAGTATCCGCAAGAGAGGACACCTCTGCCGAATCCCGAGCGAATAGTAACAAAACTAAAAAATATCATTAGTCTCTCAGTTCTTTTAAAGAGCATGCCATACTATGAAAACTAGCATCGTAAGCGCGGCGTCACACCGCGCCAATTACCATATGGACCGAAGTAAAAGAGGCAAAAATTTGTAGGAGAGGATTATATGAAAAAGTAAGGACCCGAACGTATTTATAGAAAAAGCAAAGGGGTTTTTCGCATAAAACTAAAGACCCGTGCGTAATTTTGTGAAAACTACGAGATGCTACCTAGTAAAAAGAGGGTCTCTATGAAAATGTGGAGGATCTGTACACAATTTCAAGAAGAGGGGTATTGAAATAAGGTTTGACTTTTTGGAGCCCTTTACAAAACTGAGAACCTCCTTGATGATTTGAACTGGAAAATTCTCCCTTTTGCATATATTTCATTACCACAGCTCACACCAATCTTCATCACTGTTATTAAATAATTTCCAAATCAATTTCACTAGCAAGCATATGTTCATGGTTCTTGTTTCTAACACACCCAAACCCCCATAATCTTTTGGCCTACAAATAACCCTCCCTTTCACCATATGGTATTTAAACTTGTTCCCTGTTCTTGCCAAAAAATCTGGACCTGATTTTATCCATCTCTTTGCGAATTTCCTTTGGTAGCATATAGAAACCCATGGCGTATAAAGGGATGCTGCTTAAACATGAATTGGTTAAGATAAATTTCCCACAAGAAGATAAGTATGGACCTTTCCAGGGTTCCAATCTTTTGCCCATTTTCATTACAACTCCCGGCATTTCTTCTTTAGTTAGGTGTTGGTCGCTAACAAGAACTCCCAAATAAGATATATGTAGTTCTTCCAATTTGAAATTGAGCATCATAGCCACTCTATTCTGCTCTTCATCAGAACAACCCATCACAATTACCCTATTTTTTGTTGTAATTAATTTGCATGCCTGACATTGCTTCAAAGCGGTAAAGGATATATTTCAAATTTGTGGTATTTGCTAGAGTTCTTGATCATCAAGAGAGTGTCATTTGCATACTGTAAATGTGTGACTCCACGAAGAATTAAGTGATCCACAACACCCTGTAGGAAACCTGCCTCCTTAGCAGAAGAAATCATTGGTGCTAAAGCATCCATTACCAGATTAAACAAAAGAGGAGACAATGGATCTCCTTGCCTGACCCCCTCTGTAAGTCTTGAAATAAGGTCCTTACTCCCCATTAATATTAACAAAGACTCTCCCTCCTTCCACAGTTTGCATTACCCAATTTATCTATTTCTGACATAAAACCTTTTCACTTAAAACTTTTTTGAGGAAACCCCAATTTACCCCGCCATAAGCTTTTCAAAATCAATCTTGAAAATTATCCCTGTTGCTTTTAACTTTGAGTTAATGTAGGATTTCATGTAATATTAATACTCCCTCAAGGATATATCTCCACTTAACAAATCCTGTCTGACTCTTGCTGATGACTTTTTGAGCCAATGGTAGCATTCTGATTGTCAGAAACTTGGTGAATATTTTGAAACACACACTAAGCAAACAAATTGGTCTGTACTGTTTAATAGCTGTAGCTCCTTTCACTTTCGGCAATAGATCATCCCAATGTTCAGTCTTGAGAGATTTAACTTGCCTTCATAAAAATAATCTAACATAGCTTTGAGCAAATGCTTTATCAAGCCCCAAAAACATTTTATAGAACACCACTGGGATCCCATCCGTGCTAGGTGCTGACTCTGATTTCATTTCTCTAATTACAAACGTTAAGCTCTTCCATGGTGAAAGGCCTTGTCAAAACTTCATTGTCATAATCATTAACAACACCCTAAACATGCCAAATATCATCTGCTAGAGCAATATTTTCTCTTTTCTCAGAGCCAAACAAGTTTTCATAGAAATCATAGATATGCTTCTGAATTTCTTGTTTAGTCTCTAGTCTCTTGTCTCCCTCTTCCAACTATAGTATTTGAGTTTTTCTTCTCCTCCCATTAGCAGAACTGTGAAAAAATGTGTGTTGTTGTCTTCCTGTAGAACCCATTGAATTCGCCATCTTTGTTGCCAACTAAGGATAATTGTGTACAAGCACAACTCAAAGATTTAGCAGAAGAACTAAATGATGACGAAGACACTATTGCACAGAGACATCAAATGTCTGAAAATTGTAAAGAATCCTACGGAAAGTGTGAGGCTATGAGTACAAAATAGCTAAAATTGATGACACCATTTCAAAGAGAAAATGCTTGTGAAGACTATTAACAAAGAAAGAAACTAAGTAGGACCTGAACTATACCTGAAAAGAGTTCATTCTGCTGCTCAATTGAGCCTGAACCCTCAAACTGGCTCCACAATTAAGCAAGGCACAAATCAACGATCATTAATTTGCATCACAAGGAGGGCAAATGAGCCATCAAAGCATCATTACTTACCCTGCAGGAGAGCATCTCGACGGTGCAGTCGGTGCAGGTCGGGGTGACGCGGAGGTCAAGAACCGGGGCGACCTGGAACCCCAGCAAGCCGATGCGGTGCAGCGTGCACCCGAAGATGATGGAGGAGAGCGACGGCTGTGGACTGGCCGGGATGGCTGCTGGCGCTGCTTGGGCTTAGGATGCTTGGACCGCTAGGGACTGACCGGGATGGCTGCTGGTGCTGCTTGGGCTTAGGATGGTTGGCGTTGGGAGGCGGTTCCTGGGCGACGGCATGCTGCGGATCAGAGGAAAAGGGTGGCGGCGGAGGTTGGTCGTAGAGGAGGTCATCGATGTGGAGTGGGAGGGGAAAACAAAGCAAAACCGCGGCTCGCTAATTGGGGGCCAAGAGTGCCGACATAACCCCGTCACATGGCGCGCACATCGTGGGACTGCTTCTCGCACAGAAGAGAGCCGTGGCTCGCTAACCACAGAAGAGAGCCACGGCTTGCTAACCAGCGTATACACGTGGCAGGCGGAGCGGAGGCGAACGCGCACGCACGCGTCAGGCGCACAGGGAGCAAAGGCGACGTGGACACACGCGCTGAGCAGGAACCCCCCGAGTTTACTATACGGATGATTCTTATTTGCCGTTGCATAAAAAGGGAAAAGACCACACGCACACCAAGACGATGATCAAACATATAAGAAGAATTACAGGATATTGCAATAATGCATCACCTAATCACATGAGCAAAAGAACTTCAAGTTGGAAAAATAAACAAATCCGAAAACAATATTAATTAAAAAACCTTCCTCCGGGCAGAATTCAGGTCATGAAGAAAGACTTTAACATCAACGACTTTTACATAAATTTCATTTCACAATTATTTTATTATCACAATGTATTTGCAAACTAGTACAAATCAATTTTATTCTCTTTCACCTATACTTGGCAAGATGGCTCCCGATTCCCTTGGTCTTCTTTTTCAATAGCAGAAAATAGCTTCCATTATTACCCAAAAGAACCGGGTCTCATAAAAATTGTGAAGGACGAACAACAATTCTACTTGTATTATCTTTTTGCCCCTGATCTAGGGATACTTCGCTCAGCAAAGACATTGAAATTGTAAAATAAGCCACATATCAGTCACACACCGATGTTATTTTCAATTTGTACATCTTTACAATATTGCGAAGCAAATTGCCCCATGCTAGTTCTCTTAGCCACTGCAAGCCGGATAGAAGCTATAAGTTTTAGGCTTTTCCACCGTGACAAAGGTCTTGTTCTTTTATGCTACGACAGATGACTTTTATTTATATTTTTCGAGACGACAACATATAACAGGGATATTGACGCAAATAGCGCATACGGTTTTTAGATTGGGAAGCTGTTTGGATAAACAACTTTGAGACGCTGCATAGAAAACCACCCCGTTTATTTTAGCTTCTGAAAAAGCCAAAGCCAAAAGAAAATTAAATAAAAAAAGAAAAGGCCAAAATTGAAATACCATCAGAATTAGAGATAATATAGGGGTGTGTCTACAAATTCACCATTGCCTATACATGTATCTCTACATAATATTAGCCGGTGCCAGTCCACGCCCGCTCCCTCCTAAATTTGGCACCCCAACGATTTCTTGTGCAGAAGCAGAACATATCGTTCCGTCCCTTTTCGGGAAACCGAAATCTTGCCTTGGAGGCGGCAGAGGTGCAGAGCAATGGCGGGGCTCCCGGGCGGCGGGTGGTGCTCCCGCACGACACTGGTGGGGCTGGGGCTGGGCCAGCTCATCTCCCTCCTCGTCACGGCCACTGGCTTCGCCTCCTCCGAGCTCTCCCGCCGAGGTCCGCTTCCTAATCGCCGCGCCTCAGGCTTCTTGTTCCCGTCCGGAGCTCCCGGTCGGGGCCTTCCACCTTTGGTTACTGATGGTGGAAAGATCGGTTCTTGCCGCGATTTTTGTTTGTTTTGGTCCAAGTCACTGAGTATTTCTTTCTTTGGATTCTTTTGTTGGTTCGGGGTGTAGTAGTACTACTACCTGAGCTGTTGTTCTGGGACTCGTCTGAAGACTGAGCAGTGCTTTTCTTGGCATTTCCTTTCTTCTTCCTATCTCAACTTCTTCGGATTATTTTGCGATTCGGATTTGTGATTTCTTCTTGTGATTTTGTTTGTTGCTTTTTTTTATTTGTCAATTGTTTGTTGCTTCTTGCAACGACTCTCTTCTGTGTAGACGACAAGTTGATCTTGCGTGCCGTTCAGAAGCTCTTTCTTACTGTGTTGTGGACCGATAGGTAGGGTGCGCGCGCGCGTCATCTCTTGGAGAAATGATCTCAATTCTCAAGTGACGTGCTGCTGCTCTGCAATTACAGGTATCAATGTGCCAACGTCACAGTCGCTCCTGAACTACCTGCTGCTTGGGGTCGTGTACGGGAGCATATTGATACACAGAAGGAAGCCTCTACAGGTTCAGCCATCTCCCCAGATGATGTTTTTTTAATCAATATCACATTTTTTGGTTAAAGGAATGTCAACTATTTGGACTTTGGAGCACCACCGTTGAAGTAACCAATGGGCAATGGGTATAGAGTGGGCTGTGGACATATTTAAATTTGGGCATCTGGCCTTCAATTTTCTGAGCACCACTCAATAATGTTGAAGCATAACTTCAAGCAATCAGCGCTCCAAAAAAAAGCATAACAACACAGGATGATCAAAAGTTCCAGGGGTGGATCCGGTGTATAAGGATTGAGGTCATGTGACCGCAATAAAATTTTCTAAATTCTATAGAAAATTACTGTTTATTACTGTTCATCAGTAGAAATGACCTTATAGTGTAATATAGGTGATACCAATGGTTTTCTCGCTTGGATCCGCCTTTGGTCCAAAACCCTGGGTCAATTTGAGTTCCGATATTTTGTCTAAAGGAAATTGTAGGTGCTTTAGTGGTTACTTCCGATTCTTATGTAACAGCAGTTTGCTTCTTTTTAAAAGTACATTATTTTGCTTTCCCCCTTTTCAGTAACTAATTAAATTTTATCTTCTTGCTGTACCACAACCTTATATAGTTTTCAACTGCTGTGAAGTCTGATTGGCTTGCAATTCTTGCAGATGAAATGGTACTACTATTTGATACTAGGCTTGGTCGATGTGGAGGCAAATTATCTAGGTATGTGCAACCGTTACATGTATTTGTTATTTGTTAATGAAAATTATGCAGTGCACTACAAAGAGGCGCTAATTGCCTAGTCACCTCATTCAGAACTAACTAGATCATCTTACTTGCTAAGAAGTGAATTCCTGCCTACTGAAATAGACAGATAATCTAGCAATATTATACTAACTCTCTTCTTTCCTTTGTAGTTGTTAAGGCTTACCAATACACATCCCTGACAAGTGTTATGCTTCTTGATTGCTGGGCTATTCCTGCTGTCTTATTCCTTACATGGATGTTCTTGAAGACAAACTACAGATTCAGAAAATATAGCGGTGTGGCTATTTGTGTCGCAGGACTTGTATTAGTTGTATTTTCAGATGTTCATGCAGGCGATAGAACAGGTAACAATACAATTATTAGTACTTATAAATCTTCATTGTTTCATTTGAATATGTACTTTTCACTTATCACAAGCAAGAGCAAAGAAATCATTTGATTTCGGATAACTGAAAATTATGGTGACATAATATGATGTGAATCCGTATTAGCAAGACTGGTTATTTCCTTTTTTAAAAAACTAAATATCCAATACTACAGTGAAATATGTTGCTAGCTCTGACGGAATTTTAAAAATGAAGAAGTCCAGTTATGCTTAAACTATTTGTATCTGTGGAGCATAATTAGTTCAATGAAGGTTTTTCATGAAACTTTAGAAGTTCTCTTCTTGTGATCAATCATTTACTCCTAAATGAAGTACAGCTAATTTGATGAAGTTTATGGACATCTCTTTCTATACAGGGGGCACAAGCCCAGTTAAAGGTGATATACTTGTAATTGCCGGCGCCACTCTTTATGCCGTCAGCAATGTTAGTGAGGTAAGGTATCAAGCTTAATTGTACAGAGAACATTATTTTTGTATATTCTTTTCAATATATAAAAAAGATTTTCTATTAATATTTTGTACCAAAAGCTATCCTTAATTTCACTTCTTTGCTGTCAAACAAGAGTAATCCAAAGAGTTGGTGGGTGGCTGTGGGAAGGTGAAAAAGATTCTTGTAACACTTGTCACCTATAATTTTCTCTTTTTTTGTTCTTAACTAATGTTAGCTTATGGTGTAGATGTAACATAACTTCACTAGAGACAAGACCCCTCAACGTTTTTTTCCTTCTTTTGCTTTCAGGAGTTCCTTGTAAAAGCCGGTGACCAAGTCGAGTTGATGGGGATATTGGGACTATTTGGAGCTATTATCAGTGCTTGTCAGATGTATCCTATTCCTATCTTTTGGTGAAAATACACCATGTTTTACCTTTTTGCTTTGATAAGTCGTTTTTATCATAGTATTTTCAAGCAAAGTTTGCGGTTTGTTTGTTTAAGTTGGCGGTGTAACTTCCACAGCTCTTGCAGCTTTTGATTTTGGGTTGTCACTATGTGGTGTGTTGAATAGTTACTTCACGAGTTCCTTGAGCTATGGTGTTTCTTTAACTACTTATGCAGAAGCATATTTGAACGCAATGAGATAAAATCTATACAATGGAGTATTGGTGCTGTAAGTCTCCCTCCCTCATGTAGATAGTCTTTCATCTCAAACACTAGCACTGGGCTTATAAATACATCCCTAGTTAGTAGTTGTAGTAGAACTATATGTTGTAATTTATAAGGTACAATCATGTAGATATAATTCTAGCTTAATTAGACAATCTCAAAGAATATATCAAGAGGTATACAATGATATAAATTGCATATAACCATGTAATTCTTTTTTTTTGAACGCGCAGGAGAACTGCACATCATTAAATTAAGAAGAAGAAAGGAGTCTAAGAAGACTTGTACAAACCCTCACCAAGAAGGCGAGGCTAAAAACACAAGGTCAAAAAAACTAGAGAAACGCCCACCGACCAAAAAAACCAACATAACACCTATGGCCAAATGGTACTAAGGCCTTTGGCCCCCGCTAAACACCACAACTTGACCTTATCTCTAATGTCTTGCAAGAAAATGCTGACATTGGGTGAGGTGTTGTAAAAAATGCAACCATTCCTATGCTTCCAAACCCACCAAGCCACCAACACGATCAAAGAATTAAAACCCTTGCGTTGATGTTTAGAGAGTTGGTGCAAAGCTTGACGCCACCACAAGGTAAATACCAAATCATCTGGATCTGGAGTTAGCTGCTGCAACCCCACCAGAGTAAGTATTGAGTGCCAAACACTTCTTGTGAACACGCAAGAAGTAAGTGCTGGATATTTTCATCTGCTTGATCACACAGTGGGCAGCACTCAGGGTGAACAAGACCACGGCGGGCCAAACAATCAGCGGTCCAGCAGCGATTAAGTGAGGCTAACCACAGAAAGAATTTGCAACGAGGAGCCCAGGTTCTCCAAATCTCTTTACATGGTTCAAAATCCACAGGCCCCCACAAAAAAACGGCGGTACGCTGATTTAGTTGAGAACCTGCCCGATGAGGATGGCTTCCACAAATGTTGATCATCCACGCCAGGGGTGAGCCTCACTCGGGCAAGAACGTCCCAAAGGCCAAGAAACTCCTCCAAGACTATAGTAGTTAAACTGCCTCTAATATCATGAACCCAAGTATTATCTGTTAGAGCTTCTTGGACCGTCCTTCGACTGACAGTTCTCTTTGGCACATGCGCACAAAGAGAGGGGGCAAGGTCTATTAGGGATTTGCCATGTAGCTATTTATCAGACCAAAAGAGGGTCATGCTGCCATCTCCCACAATAGAGGTGATCGATATGGAGAATATAGCTGCTAAATTGGAGTGCACCTGAATGTCCAAACTAGCTCATGGGCAATCAGGTTGGGTCTTTTTGAGCCACAGCCACCTCATGCGCAGCGCCCATCCGAGGATTTCCAAATCAAGAATTCTCAATCTGCCAAGCTCAATTGGTCTCTTGACCCGGCCCCACGAGACAAGGCAATGTCCTCCATTTACTCTCTTGCGACCCTTCCATAAAAAATCTCTACGTATCTTGTCAATTGCTTTAATTGCTCATTTAGGAAATTCCAGTGCAAAGAGTGGATAAATAAGAATTGCCGAGAGTACCGCACGAATAAGTGTGACTCGGCCAGCTGGGTGCATCATGGCAGCTTTCCATCCTGGCAAATCATGTAAAAACCAGATTTGGGAGTTTCTTGATTGACAAAGGGAGCCCCAGATATTTGCAAGGAAATTCTTGTACTTTGCAAGGAATATCTCCTTGCACCATTTCCATGTCCTGTTGGTGGCATCGGATTGGGGTCACCGAACACTTGCTTAGGTTGGTGATCAACCCCAACGCTTCTCCAAAAACCCGAAGGATCTCTCTGATCAACTCGAACTCATCCAAACAGGGCTGCAAGAAAATAACTACATCATCAGCATACAGAGAGACCCGCTAACTAGATCCTCTGGAAAGAAAGGGCTGCAAAAGACCATTCTCACTTGCCTTATTAATTAGTGAGTTAAGCACGTCCATGACCAAGATGAAGAGCATCGGGAATAAGGGGTCGCGTTGCCGAAGCCCCCGCTGGTGTTGAATTAGCTCACCCGGCACACCATTTACCAACACCTGAGTTGTTGAAGACCTCAGGAGCTTGGATAATAAGGTACACCAAATTGGGCCAAACCCAGATGGCTTAATACTTGCAGCAAGAAAGACCAAGACACCGAATCGAAGGCTTTTGAAATATCCAGTTTAAGAAGAACTCTTGGTTCCCTTTGTCTATGCAACACTTTGGCCATTTGTTGGACCAGAATAAAATTATCATGGATACATCTCTCTTGGACAAAAGCACTTTGATTTGGTGACACCATGTCCTTGAGTTTTGGAGCCAACCTATTGGCTAGAATTTTGGTGACAAGCTTTGCAAAACTATGAACTAAGCTTATAGGTCTGTAATCCTTGATTTGCAATGCTTCTGCCGTCTTTGGAAGCAAAATGATGTACGCCGAGTTAAGAAGGAACAAACTACTGACATCACCCTATAACAGCCTGTTAAGAGCAGCCATAAGATCAGCCTTCACTATACTCCAACAAGTTTTGAAGAAACATCCAGTGTATCCATCCGGCCCCGGAGCCTTATCTGAAGGAAGTGATTTGATTCTTGCCCACACCTCTTCCTCCAAGAAACACTGCTCAAGAGCTGACAGATCATGAGCTTCTTGGTAGAAGGACTGTAGGTTCAGACAGCATTGTCTTTGAACCACGGTGCCAAGTAAGCTTGAGTAGAACTCAAAAACAGCCTGCTGTTTGTCTTCATGCCCGGTAACAAGTTTATCTTCCACTTTAATTTTTTCCACGAAGTTCTTTCTCTTTCTGTACCTAGCTTACTGATGAAAAAAGAAAGTATTTGCATCCCCCTCTTTCAACCAAACCATCCTTGAGCGTAAGCGAGCAATTGTGCGCTCAAGAGATGCTAAATCGAGTGCCTGTCGCTTCAACTGCCGCCGCAGCCAATCCTCCTCGCTGGACAACACTCGGGCATCTTGAGCAACTTCAAGTCGGTGTAAGATTTCCGTGGTGAACCGGAGCTGCAACTTAACATTTCCTACTCTCTTTTGGTTCTAAGATTGCAGGTCCCTAGCAAGTCTTCCCAGCTTCAGGGAAAGGATTTGCAGTGGGCAAGAAGGAGCTATTGGTTTGCACCAGGAGCTTTGCACCTCCTGCAAAAATACGTCAAGCTTTGGCCAATAGCTTTCAAAGTGAAAACACCGCTTTCCCTGAACATTAGCCTTCAGACCAAGGATTAATGGGTAGTGACCTGAAATCAAAGAAACCGAACTCTGAAGGATACAGTTAGGAAACAATTGTTCCCAATCAGATGTCATGAAAACCCGATCCAACCTGACCAAAGTGGGAACTTCCCACTCATTCGACCATGTAAACTTTCGGCCAAGAAGAGTAATTTCTTTCAGCTCCAAATCATCCAATAATCGCCGGAAACGACCCATCATTGCTCTATTCACATTAATGTTATTCTTGTCCTCCGCCATATAAATGAGGTTAAAATCCCCTCAATTGCCCATGGACTTTGACAGGCTTGCCGAATATCACGAAGCTCCTGCAGAAAATGCACCTTCTGATTATCAGCTTAAGGGCCATAAACTCCTGTGAACCATCAAGGCAGCCCCTCATGAGAAACAAACTGAACTGAAATTGAAAGAGTGTCAACTCGAGATGTTAAAGCACGACAAACATTGCCTTTCCATACCAGTAACACACCCCCCTCGTTCTGCATGCCGACAAAACCACAGATTGATCAAACTCACTTCCCAGCATTGACATGATCAAACGACCGGAAATAGACTCCATCTTAGTTTCCTGAAGACATACTACATCAGGCCGAGTAGAGCTTACCAAGCTTCTGACATTGTCCCGCTTAGCCTTGCAGTTAAGGCCTCTTACATTCCAAATAAGAAAATTGGACACCATTGATTCTGTAAAAAAACACCAATGACCTTCCAGAGCCCTGATCACAAATCACACGTGGCCTCACTTGGAAAAATAGCAACATCGCGTGGCGCTTCCCCTGGTGAAGGAGGCAGCCACCCAAAAATCGCCGCTAACGCCGCGAGATGAGCTTGAGTGAGGGGCTTGTGGAAGACACGGCTGTACCTCTCCAACTCTTGCTCGCCTATGGCTTCATGATCTGCTACTAGACCCAAACGACGCATCAAAGCTGCTTGAGTTTGAGTAGCTGTCTTTAGAGCCGCCCCGCCCTTATTCAGCCTGCTGCTTCGGCGTAAGACAAAGGCTGACGGGAGCTACACGCCCGCCGTTTTTGAATCGCCGGCAAAGGGAGCAGGCCATCAGTGGCTTGGGTTACCTTGGCCAAGAAGGATTTTGCCAGAGTTGACAGAATCGGGTTGGACTGCTGTCGTTGGAGATGGCGCGGACGACGCCTGGAGTAGACTTGCGAGATGGTCCGGGTGCCCGCCTGTGGGAACGCACTGCTACCGGCCGAAATGGGCTGAAGGCCCGCACCAGCAGCCCGCCCAGCAAAAGTTGGCCCAAAAACTGGAGCCGAACACGCCTGTTCGCTTGGCACACCACCGCTCACCGGGTCTTCAACTGTGTGAGAGCTGGCAGCAGCAATGGATGCAGGCTCAGGAGAGGGCTCTGAGCCAATTCCCAACGCAAGCGGGGCCACCTCGGGAAGAGCTAGTTCAGTTGAAGCTGGTCTTGGGACTGCCTCCTGCACTGGCTGGAGATCTTCTCCATCATGGCGGATCTCCACCTCGAGCCGCGAGGACGCCACGTGTTCATCGACGTGGTCAGCAAGTGACCCAGTGGGCCCAAGGTGGTACTTGATTGGGAAGCGCACTGTCTGGAGATCTCCGGAGCTCCTCCTCGCCGGCGATCCGTCTCAGGAACGCGGCGGAGAGGCGGAGGACCTCAGTTGCCGAAGTCTGGCCGCGGCCTGGCCGATGACGGTCGCAACCTAGCCGATGATGATCGCAGCCTGGCCGCAGGAGGCGACGGTGAGCGTGTGACGGAGGGACTCCACTGCTTAGGCGACATCCATCCCAGAAGCGCGTCCCCGACGTCCAGAGGAGCGACGCTGACGCTTACGACACCGCCGAAGCCGCCCGCCAGAGTTGGCACCGCCATTCGCCGGCCCAGACACAGTAGGCAAAACCACCGCCGGAGACGAAGACGGGGAAGCTTCCGCAATCGGGGAGATACGCCGCCACACCGAGATGCGTCCCCCCAGCGGGGGAGCTCCAGGGCAGGCAGAGGAACGGTGGCCTAGGCCCATGCATCGAAAGCAACGCACCCGGCGACGACATTCCGCAATGCGATGCGAAGCTGAGAAGCAGTGTAAGTATTTTCCGCGAAGGTCCGCCAGAACCGGACGCCGGGAACCGCAAGCAGGGTGCCGAGGTCCACTCCGAAAACGGCGGCGACCGACCACCATTTGCCAGCCTTCCTCGATCGGTCCTGGAGACAACCCCCGGCCATGAAGAAGCATGGCGCGGTTGGCAGGGAAGCGGTCTGGGCATGCACGCTGGCGGACCACAGGCTGTCGCTCCGACACCGCCGAAGCCTCGCCGACCAACCTGGGAGAAGCTAGCAGCACGTCGTGGTAGGAAGGAAGCGAAGCATGCCTGGAGACGACAGGGGAGGCGGGAGGAGAGACCTCCCTCCAGCGCTCCAGCTTCAAGCGCCCAACCGCGGGGGAGGTCGGCGCCTGGGGACTGGGATTAGTGGCCGGTGCTTGGGGTGGCGTGACCGAGGAGGTGGCCGCCGAGTCCGGGGTGAACGTCGGCGCGGTGTGGGAGACATCCGTTCCAACAAAATCTCTCTATCATATCATTTGTAATAAAGCACATATTCAATAAAAGGAGTAAGAATACTCCCAATCTAAACATATATGCCAATGTAAAAAACATGTAATCAATTAAGACTAGCAAAAGCACATATTTTAATTGATTAATATTTAGTGCTCTCAGAAGTAGAGTTACACAAAATTAAATCTTAGCCGTCTCGCTACTACAGTCTTATACTCTTCATCAATTGGATATGTCAAAAAAGATTTCAAATTTTGAGCTCTAAACCAAAGTCTAATAGCCTCAAGGTTCAAGATATACCCAAACATATGATTTCGGTCAGCAGTGCATGTAAGCAAATTGATCACTTGATTACAACAAGAATTTAGCCAAATATAACTTGATCTCCCACAGATTGCAGAATTCAAAATTATCAAGTCATGCAAAACCTAATTGACTAATAGTCTTGCAATCAGCATATGAATTGAAGTGAACCAGTAACATGCAAATACCAAAACTATATGATTGAGATGTTAATGTCCGAAGAACAATTTGCAAAGCTCGGATTTAATCATTCAGACAAGGCAATAACAGAGGTATCAAGGATTTAGAGCTCAAAGCTTTTAATCATCCAATTTCATGTATGACTAATTTCATCATCGAGCAACTTAGCCCATTGTTTCTTTGCAATCACTGATATATGAACAAACCACAAACTACAAAGAATTAAACTGTATACTCACAGAGTCGGTGATACTCGAAATCACCGAGAAGATCTCAGAGCCAGACACGCCATAGGGTACTATCCCAGAAAACCTAACACCCCTCTTTGGCTCGGCAAGAGAGTGAAGCAGGGTAATTGGAGATACAAAGCCCACCTTCGCCGTTGAATATTCACCAGCCGGTAAAGTCGAGGTGAAGGGATGCCGCACAAGCACACGGGAAGCACCGATCAAGTGCCTCACCAACAAGCACCAGGGACAAGTCTCACGGCTGAGTTCGGCGTTTGAGTGCCGAAATAGAGGCACCACAGACCATGACCACAGAGGCAAATTGAGAAGAAAAGAGAGGATTGAAAGAGCTCACTTCTGCTTCGATACCATCACAGGAGGAAGCAACCCCAATTTATAGCTGAGAGAGGGGAGGGGAAACCATTGGCGCAGTGGCCTTCAACGGACGGAGCCGAGGCTCCCAGGCTGCCACCGCCCCTCACCTTTCCGCCAAACCCGCTCACCTCAAATCGTATCTGAGAAATGGGTCGTTGCCGCTTCCACGGAAATTGGATCGGAGAAGCGCCTGCACGGAGGACCGCATGCGCCGCCTCACGGGTGGACTAGGCCAACTGAGCGCGCCGCCGCCGGAGGCGACGCCCGCCTCCCCGAGTGAATCGCCCGGAATGTCGAATGGGAGTGAACTGGGTGAGATGGGGAGGAGACAAAGTCTCCTCCTTATCCCTTCGGTCCGGCCCACCGACAGGTGGGCCCCTCTTTTTTTCTTTTTGAATTGTGAAATTACCGAAATGCCCCTGTATACACAACACTATCATAGTATCTACTTCATAACATGATGTGCATAAAAAGGTTACTTATCCCTTTGTGAGGCCGAAACAGATAACCACTCTGTATTTTTCAGATATAGAAGCTCCAAATCTTTCTTGCTTCTCTAATACGTTCAATTAGCCAAAAATTATCTGCTTTATCTTCAGGTGGTACCATTTATTGGGTTTGCAGTCGCAATGTTCATGTTTTACTCTCTGGTCCCAATTCTACTGAAGGTATGCTGTAGGGGCACTAAATCCATATAAGGTACATGATTGTTTCTCATGACTATTCAGTTCTCACAACTATCTAACCTTGTGCAGATCAGTGGCTCAACAATGCTAAACCTTTCATTACTAACCTCAGACATGTGGGCTGTTCTCATCCGTGTCTTTGCCTACCATGAAAAGGTTTGATGATTGGTCCCCTCAATCTGCAGTTTATTGTCTTACATATAACCAGCACTTAAAAGCACCTTCCTTTCCAGGTCGACTGGATGTACTATGTAGCATTTGGTGCAGTTGCAGTTGGACTGATTATTTATTCAGGGTACTCACCTATTTTATGCCCAATCCCATCCAGCTATTTTTCTGTGATCTCTGTGTGACAACACTTAATTCTCACTGTTTGCTAGACATGAGACTTTGTTTCAGTTTAATCATTGCAACTCAGAAGATGCTTACAAACACCATTGGTCAATTTGTTTAATGCTGACATATGAATGTAGCGATTCAAACAATGACGACAGAAGGGGGCAGGTTGCTGAGGCTGGAAAACTGCCTGATGAGGAAGCTGCTGTTGAACCGCAGTGTCAGGGTGCTGTGCCATCTGGCAGCCGAAAATTTGAAGATGGTAATACTCCTACCACTGATAGGCCTAAAGAGTCACTTGATTGAGAGTTGATATTGTGGACTTTGCGAACCATAGAGGAAATAAACATTTCAAGGAGCGTTTTTTTCTTATTAACGGGAATTCTGTTTGTGTTGAAGGCAAAGGCCCTTATCATGCCCTCGACAATGAGGAGCGTGAAGTACAAGCAGAGCTGAGAGTATCTCGGGAATAACTAGGAATTGTATTATAGTATCACAGTTCAATGATGAATTTTGATAGACATGTAAAAGGCCATCATATTGATGCAGCAAGTTGTAATGTAATCTTGTAATTTGTTCTTGTTTTGTTTGGCGCCTACTATATGAAGCTCTAGTTTATAGTCACCAGTGCAAATAATTGTGTTATGAATTCTCTTATGTAACTGAGCACTTGAGATGAACGGATGCACCAGGTGGTATAAAATGGAGTTTCATCCTACTCTCCCTTTTTAATCTCCCTGCTCGTTTTGTACTTAACAACTATTGTGTTATTCATGGAACATGTAATATTCAGATCAGTTATATACTTATTAATTTCGAAATAAATCCATGCCTTCAACTGTCATTTGCAACCAGAAGCCTAAAAGCATGCAACGCAAATTAAGTTTTAGCAAGCGACATTTGGATCCCCTTGCAGGTAGCATTCACGCTGCAAAGTTGAAATTTCAATCTTGCACAGATACACCATGTCACTTCTGTCATGACAAAAAAATTATTTGCCAGAGATAGATTGTACTAAGTAGCAACTGTATGTAAGCTCAGTAGCTCCACCATGCACCGAAACCCCAAACATCACACAAGCTTTCAGTAACACACAATTGCGTTGAATAAAACCGAACAAGACACGAAAGATTACAGTATACTACAATAAATTGCTGGATCCAATAAAATTATGACTGGACAGTACAAATGCTATCATCCGCGTGCGTGGTAGCTCGAGCAAGCTATGGAGTGAACCGAAGACGGATGAAGAACAAGAGTGTAGCATTCTCCCACAACAACCGACCCATGGATTTTACGTTCGAAGCAGACTTCCATGCTACTAAGAGCTCAGTTGTATGGGAATTACTTCACAAATATGCAGGGATCATGCTTTTGGATCACCCTTGGAATGACAGCATGATTCACTTGCAGCATCTCCAGGATTTTCTTCCATATAGACCATAGATCGCATAACCTACAAAGTTGCAAAAGAGCAAAGTTAATGTCAATGAACCAAGCTTTCTTGTAT
Organism: Melocanna baccifera; assembly: GCA_036346265.1. Taxonomy (NCBI): domain Eukaryota; kingdom Viridiplantae; phylum Streptophyta; class Magnoliopsida; order Poales; family Poaceae; genus Melocanna; species Melocanna baccifera. The sequence goes on along the minus strand of CM070688.1, from coordinate 11,387,195 downwards.
AGTATCTAAAAAAGACCATGGGAAAAAATTATACATGCAGTATCAAGAGTATGAAAACACTGAACTAGCAACACGGTTGTGAGCAAGCAGAGAAGAAAACAATCTAGGAGAAAACCTAACAATAAACTTTACAAATGCTTTTTATGATAACAGAGTTCCTCTTCTTAGTTGGGATCAACAAAGTTCCTAATAAATAGGTCATATTGATTTAAAGTTCAAAATGATGTGATGCTTGCGAGCGCTGGAATAAAAACCAGCAACAAAAAATCTTGAGCATAAAACTTCATTTTACTTGGTAGAAGCAGCCATTTGGCCAGCGAGCAGAGCGCTTCACAAAAATATTTTCACAAGTTTTACAGCTAAGCCAACTGACATAACACCTGGCTCACAGCTCAACTATCTTCATGTGCAAATCAGTGAAGCATCAATTTGCACCATAAAGAAAAATTTGTAACCACAAGCAAAATAATTTATATGGAAATTCTAGAGAATTGATTTGAGAGAAAACAATCATCGTGTCACCTGGCATTACTGTTAACAAAGAAAATTATTCTCTGCCAAATACATATTGCTATGTTGAATGCAGTTATATATGAATGAGAGTATGAGACCAACTAAATGCAATTACGAGCAAAGACTGAGATATCAAGCATTCCACAGTTATATATGCATATTGTAGTATGGCATTTTACATCTTAAAAGAAGTTAACAAGCATTCCAAAGGGGACTCCACAGATAAAATTAACAAATTAGATGATATGCGTTTATGAATCAGATGTAAGATGATTCAACATAATGTTATACCTCAGATCTTAATGATCTTGGCAGCCCTGATCAGAGGGTTTGCCCGCGCAATCTCCTCCCGGCCAGCAGTTTTATAATCAAACGAGCAGTCATGGGTCTCCGAATGCCGGTGACGGGGACAGAAGAGCTCCCCGCACCGGCACCGGAACCCGGTCAAACCGACCCTTTTGCGGCACACGTTGCACCGGTTAACAAACAGCACCGGCGACAATGGCTCAGCAGCCACAGCCACCGCTTCAGCATCGGCAACGGTATCAACCGTTTTCCTCTTTCTGGAAGCCTCTATGGGAACGCCTTCACAGGGCTTGGACAAGAACTGAGCTGCTGGTGGTTGTGGTGGTGATTGTGGAGGCGGTGGTTCTGGTATTTGAGCGGTTGGTGGCGGTGGTGGTGGTGGTGACGTTGTGGTTGGGGAAGGAGAAGGTGAGGAGGAGGAGGGCTTCAAGATCTCGGCCTCGTCCTTGTTGAGATCACAGCTCTCCTGCGCCATTGGATTCGACACGGGTGAACAAATCAAGCAAATTGAGGCGAATCCCAAGCTTGAACAATCAGATCAGGGGAAATTGGGCGTAGAAAGAGCAAGATATGGAGTTCTTGCGAAAAATATTCTGCTCAGAAACAGGAAATCAACAATTTTTTTCTTAATCGAATCGGTGGACTGTAGACCCAAAAACCAGAAAGAAAAATGAGATCTGGACAAAGACAAATCGGAGAAATTGGTTGAAAAAAGAGAAATTGCAGCTTTCTTGGATCAAATAAACGTGGAAATGGACAGAAAATTCAGCTGAAACTTTACCCAGCAGGAATTTTTTTCCCTCGCCGATTCGAGAGAAAAACCAAATCCCAATAAGGAACCGAGACAGGATTAGAAACTACACACAGATCAGGACGAACACTGAAGAAAACCAAAAAGAGACGACCTTTTCAGCTCACAAAACACACAAATATGCGAAATTCGGCTCGGTGGCACGAAAGCACGGGTTTTTCCTGACCAAATCAGCGCAGGAACCCAGACTACACCCCAGATATGAGTTGATCTCAACGGTGCGGAACACCGGGATCGAAATCAGGGGAAAACCAAGAAGCTGGACGAACCAAACCAGAGAAAACGAAGGCGGCGGGACTGGGGACAAATCGGAGCGGATTGCCCAATGATGGCGTGGAATCGACACCGAATTCGAACAGATTCGACCGATCGCACCGAGAGAGCGCACCAATGGAGGAGAAGGGAAAGGTAGGAGCTTTGGGGGAAGGGAACAGGGGAGACAGAGAGAGAGACGAGTTGGCCGCTCGAGGTGCCGAAGAGCCAAAGGGAGGATGTACTGGAGGAACCATTTATTTATTATTTATTTGTGTGAGGGTGTCAATGTTGGAGGTTTGTGTGGATTTTAGGTGTCACACGCCGCGATTTCTCATGGCGCGGCTGTTCTTTTCTTTAGCTTCGTATTGGCCGCATGTATTTTTACCACGAAGGAGATGAATAAAAATTTTGGAATATATAATACTATTTGTACTTATAATTATAATCCATGGCCGAGCGGTGACGTGTAGAGCTACCGTGTATGATCTGGAGCCTGGTCATCGTGCAGCCAAGATCAGCCGCCGAGCTCTAGGTGCTCTGTCACTCCGTTACCGGACAGTAGGTAATTAAGCTGGCTTAATTACCTATTTTAATTATTTTTTATATTATTTATTTAAAATTTTAAAATATAGTAAATAAGCTTGAAAAATTACAAAATTTTATGTACAGCCTCTTGACATAACGTACTTGATTGTATAATTTTTTTTTTGATAATTTTATCTACTATGAATGTTACTCAAAAATTTATACGATTATGATATTTGTAAGAGTTGTTATATGTAGCATATGTGCTCCAAAAATTACAAAATTTTATGTGTAGCCTCCTGATACAGTCATAGTAATTCTCTATTTTTTTAGAATTTTATATATTACAATATTTGTAGAAGTACATATAGTAGTATAAAAAAGATTCTCATGGGATGCGATATGGCTCACTCATCCGAGCCACTGCTATCTTCCGTTGACCATGTCTCATGGGGTACGTCAGCCGGTCTAGAGCTTGCGTGTTGGTTTGGAGCAAGTATGGAGACCGTTCCATTTGTTGAGTGGCCGGCGGTGGTCCAGTATGCAACAGGCTGGGTTCGGTAAGCTTGATGTCCTCCTACTGACACATGCTGAACTGCAAGATGCCAGCAATCAAGTCCTGAACGAAGGACTCTAGAAATCTCCCTCGTACTTCAGAGGAGCTCCGGCCTTGACCGTACGATGTGCCAGCGAAACCGGAGGAGCTCTGCCCACTGAAGTTTTCAAACCCTAGATATGATGTGAATGATGAGCTCTATCCTATGTACGCTGCAAACCTTGGCGTTGTGTACCACTCCCTAGAAGCACATGGGAGGCCTGTATCATCATCGGTAGACTCGACATCATCCTCACGTTGAACTGAATACTGCAAGATGAAACAATGTCAATCACGATAAATATTTCAGATGTAGAATGCGAATCTCGTACCTCTCGGATGTGCAATGAAGATGAACGATGGGGAGTGGTAGTCTGTGTAAGTGGTGCAGATGTAATATCCTGAACATCGTTTCGGCATCGGTTTTAAATTGATCGTGGAGTCGCTCGGATTTTCAGTAAATCACGGGAAGGAAAAATAAAATTATGGAATAGCCTAAAATGAAAAAAATAAATGCAATAACTAAATAATTAAATAAAAAATTTAGTGGCCTTGCTACCTGGGCCTGGTGGGGTGGCCGCCCTAACCCTAAGCCGCATCCACCCCCTATAAAAGGCCTTGGGCGCCTCCTCCTCCCCTTTTTCCCCTGGCCGCTACCCCCATCTCCTCCCTACGCCTCCACCATTCCCCCCATGGCTGCTACCCTTGGTGCTAGGAGAAAGCGAGAAGGAAGGAGGAAGAAGAGAAGAAAGGGAGGAAGAAGAAGAAGAAGAGAAAAGAAGAGGGGTGATCCCAAGGGGATCACCTATGTAACTCTCCCTCATCCCAAACCCTTCTGATTTTGCTCTATTTAGGGTTCTTAGCATTGGATTTGATGGGGTTTAGCAATTCGATTCTCCGATTAGGGGATTCCTGCTGTCTACCTGTAGATCAATCCGTGCAGCGCGACTATTTGCACAGTTTAGACCTACGAAACGATTTTTCTTGCGGGTCTGCCCAAAAGGAAAATTGTAGAGGACGACGAGACCTACCTTCGGTATTTTGTTCAGAATTTTTGTCCGCGGGGTTTGGGCGCAGCAGGGTCGGGAACCTTGCTGTCTGTCAGGGGTGCAATCTGGGGCAGATTGCTGTTCAGGTGTGATTTAGGAGTAGTAGATGATTTTTATGTTTTTGGTCACAATGGAGAAAAATGTAGGTGATCTAACTACTTTATAAAAATCATAATTTTTAGAGCCTTACACTATAGTTGGGGTGCGTTAGAAACTGGCTGCCCAGATTGCCAGAACAGAGAACATCATCTGTTTTGCGTATTAAGTTATACCTTGTAAGTAATCTACATGAAAAGTGAAGGTATTTAAGTGAAGATTCTAGATATATATATTTCTCTGTAAATGGCTTAATATTTTTAAAGATACAAAAATGACAAGTAGTGCCACAGTAGTGGGCTGGGCGTAGGTTCGGCGGGCGTTGAGGGGATTGTCGGGTTTGAGGTCTTAGCGGTGTTTATATTTTCTTAAGTCACAATTATCTTGTTGTAGTCATGTGCTGAGAGTGTATTTGGACAGGTGGCTTCGCTCTTGACCCTGCGTGATTGCTTCACTTCAACGGTGGAGGCAAGTAAATGTAGCGGTTGTATCACTGTTTAGCTCGTTAATCATTCTACATTTATATTAATTAATTCTCTTAATTTGAGATGCTATGTCTTTGTTACATGCTTCCTTAATGTGGTCCATATGGTACTATTTTAAGAATTCAACTGTTTATGATCTTGATGGTTTAATTGTGGGTATGTAGAATTATTCTTGATGAAACAAATATAGTTGTGGGGTGGTATTGTTTATGAATATATTGTGGTATAGGTAATAGTATTCTTAGTGAATATTTGTGGTTGTGTGGTAGCATTATTGATGAATATTTTGTAGTCCATATGGTAGAGTTCCATTTGAATAGATTGATTTTGATCTTGGTGAACTGAATGTGGATTGTGTGGTGAGGTTTCTTTTGAGGCACAAGTGGATTGTGAGGAAATATTCATGATAAATATGTTGCTGTTCTTTGCAGTTAAATTCTTATGAATCATGTTCATAAAATCATTCATATCATGACATGTCATTTGCATCGTGGATGTCGCCGAAATAGCCGCGATCATACCGGTACAGCATTGTACATTGCCATAGTACGATGCACACTCTTACTTTGTTGGGTAAGGATGCATTGGATCATACGCATTCATATGCATTACATTGTGAAAATATCATTTGCATACTTATGCAGTGTATTGTGGTGGAGTTATTTTGCAAACAAAAGCAACTTCATAGTTGTAATGTGGAATTGGCTCATGAGAGTCACTTGTGGTATGATGAATGTGGTTGTAGTCGTGGAATGAGATTCATCCCTTGTAGTATGGTAGGGGTTATGATTGTGGCATGAGATTCTTTTCTTATGTGGTAACTGTTGATAGCAGTTATAGATGTGAGAAATAATAAAGATAGTGAGGTAAAACATATTAATGCTTTACTTTGATTGGTAGTGATAATGGTTGAGTATATGAAGTAGTTAATCAAGATTTATTTGCTAATTGTAATGTCCTGAATGTCATTTTGGCGTCCCGGGGAAAATTTTAGCGTAATCGCGGAATCGCCGGTTTCAGTAAATCGCGCGAAGGGAAAAAAATAAAATTGTGGAGTAGTCTAAAATAAAAAATAAATTAAATTAAATAATTAAAAGAGAAATTTTAGACTGTCTGGAGAGGTGAGCCAACCGCTTTGGGCCGGCCGGCCCAAAGGGGGCCAAACACCCCATCCCTAGCCCTCCCCCATAAAAGCCTTGTGGCCGCCACCCCCACCACCCCTTTTCCCCTACCCCTTGCGCAGCCCCCCTCTCCCCTTCCTTTCCCACAGCCTCCACCTCCCCTTAGTGTTGCCCTGGTACAAGGAAGAACAAGGAGAAGAAGGAGAAGAAGGAGAAGAGAAGGAAGGGAAGGAAGAGAGGAAGAGAAGAAGAAAAGGTGTGATCCCAAGGCTAGGTAATTATTCCTCTTCCTAAATCTCTCTGATTTCTGCTGTAATTAGGGTTCTTAGCCTAAGATTTGGTGAGGATTAGCAATTAGATTCTCCAACTAGTGATTCTCTGCTGTCTGCTTGTAGATCAATTCGCGTAGCGTTACTGTTCGCGTAGTTTAGACCCCCAAACGATTTTTCCTGTGGGTCTGCCCAAAAGGAAAAGCATAGAGGACGACGAGAATCATCTCCTGTATTTTTTTCAGATTTTGTTGGCCACGGGATCTGGGCGCACTAAGGTCAGGAACCTCGCTGTCTGTCAGGGGTGCAGATTGGGGCAGATTGCCATTCAGGTGTGATTTAGGGTTGTAGATGGATTATATAATTTTGATCACAATTGAGAAAAATGTGGGGAATTTAGTAGTGTAGCTGCTGTAAAAAAATAAGAATTGTTAGAGTCTTACACTGTGGTTGGGACGCGTTAGAATCTGGCTGCCCAGATTGCTAGAACAGAGAACGTCCTCTGTTTTGTGCATTATGTTACACCTTGCTAAGAACAAAATAAAAATATGTGATCTACATGAAAAGTGTAGGTATTTAAGTGAGGAATCCAGAAATATTAACCCGTTATTCTTAGTACTTGCAATATGCATGATTTTCATAATGTTAAATGATATGCTATGGTTATATGTTTTCTAAGTAAGAATGTGGTAACAAGATATTAATCAATTGCCATGTTTGAATGAGTTTTGGTAGTATTATGGTAATTTTCTTAATGAGCCAATTGTGGTATATGAAAGTAAATGCATGGTGGATATGATGATATTTTCTTGTTGTTATATTCATGAGGATCATATTGATGTTGTTGAAGTTAGTATTATTGTGGTCTTGGTGGTAGTATTCTTATTGAATACTTGTGGTTGTGGTGGTAGCAATGTTGATAAATATATTGTGGTCTACGTGGTAGGATTCACTATAGATCGATTGATTATGATCTTAATGAACCGAATGTGGGTTACGTGGTTGACCTTCGTGGTTAAATTCTTGTGGCTTATGATTATCATATCATTCATAAATATGTCATGACATTTGCATTGTTGATGTCGCCGCTTATAACCGCGACTGTGCCGGTACAACATCGTGCATTACCATAACACAATGCACACTTTACCTTGTTGGGTAAATGTGCAGTGGAGCATAGCATGCATATGCATTGCATTGTGGAAAGATCATTTGCATACTTATGTAATATATTGTGGCGAAGTTATTTTACAAACAACTGCAACTTCATAGTTGTAATGTGAAATTGGCTCATGAGTGTCAGTTGTGGTATGAGGAAAGTGGCTGTGGTCGTGGATTGGGGTTCATCCCTTGTGGTATGGTAGGGGTTGTGATTGTGGCATGAGATTCTTTTCTCCTGTGGTAATTGTTGATAGCAGTTGTGGATGTGAGAAATAATAAAGTTAGTGACGTAAAATATGTTAACACTTTATTGTCATTGGTAGAGGTAGTGGTGAATGATATGAAGTAGTTAATTAAGATTTATTTGCTAATATTTTACTATTATTGGTAGTAAATGTGGTTAAGACTATAATTGTGGTCATTATGGGAAATGAATATTGATACTTAACATCATTGTAGTTTAATTAGCTTGTTAATAAATGTGGATGCACATTGTGGATGTGGACATGTGGTTACTTTAATGATGTTGTATATTTATTTGTAGTCTGAATAGCCTGTTAAACAGTTTGCTTGCTGAGATTTTTATCTCACCCTTGTTTCCCCAACATGTGATTCTTAACATTCATGGGATAGGTAGAGTGGCACCACAATAATGCACTTGGTTCATTAATTCATGCTGTAATAAAGTCGATGGAATTCTAGCCAAATGCCTAACTATCCGTGGATGATTATTTTATTTAATAATGATGAACTTGTGAACTATTTTTTGATTAATCTGCTAGAGGTTGTTTTAATTATTGAACTTGTTACCGTTATCTTTATTCCCTTAGTTGTTTATGTTTCCGCTTAATACTTCATGTCTAGAAATTGTTGCCGGAATAAATTATCTTGAAATTTTTGGCTAGCTGTAGAGTGGTTTAGTGGCATCCAGGATAATGTGGATCCTGGGGTGTTACACTAATGTTTTTTCATTGTTGGTAGTAAAAGTGGTTAAGGCTATAATTACAGTCATTGTGGGAAATAAATGTTGATGCTTAAACCATTGTAGTTTAATTAGCTTGTTAAACAGTTTGCTTGCTGATATTTTTATCTCACTCTTGCTTTTTCCCCCTTCCAGTTGATTCTCAAGCATGCATGGGAAGGGTAGAGCGGCACATCACTGTCACGCATCATATCATAATTAATGTTGTAATAATTGTGTAGTCATAGTCATGGATTTATTGCCCCCATTGATGTTTGTTCCAAAGTAATAATGCTAGACAGTAGTTCATTTTAATTGGTTAAATTTTTTAGCAGTTGTACTTTAATTAATAGTGTTCCATTACCTTTGTTTTTGTATGCTTTCGCTTAGTTTATCATGATTTAGAAATTATTGTCAGTTTATGTTATCTTGTAAATTGGCTACCTTATGATGTGATTGAGTGGCATCCCAGGGTAATGTGGGTCCTGGGGTGTTACAGCGGAGGTCAAAAGTGATGTATCTCGATGACGGACCTGTGACAAGAGAACACCATGATGTTAGCGGAACTAAGGCCTAACAAGAAAATAAAATTTAGGTTCGTACGTAAATTACCTCCTCGTCGATACGGCCCGCGGATGATCAACGACTAGTACTACAATGTCGGGTAGACTTGATAGATTGTGATGGCCGCTCGGACTCGCTAACTCACGATGACCTGGGGGATAGCATGGTGCCCCCACTGGGTGCCCGATGTGTGTGCTTCATTGAATAGATGCAACTCAGGTTGTTCACTAATTTTTCGCGTACTTTTGGATGTACATCAAAGTACTCTACAATGCCGGTGGTGTGTCAGAGCCTACTCAGGTTGTTCCAATAGAAGTGACATACGAAACACAGTAACAACCAGTATGAATTTTGTAAATGAAACGATCAGAAATTGCAAATGTCTTATGCTATCATGGCGCCGCGAAGCACTATGGCGATCGATCAAGCGTTGTAGACTGTCATTGTGTGTGACTTGCTTGGGGCAATCTGGTAGAGAAACGGTGAGTCTACCACGTGACCGGGGTATGTACCACTGCAGATACTCGTCGTACGTCCGGACGTCGTATAGACGCTGCTCCATGATGACATCGAGCAGCACCCTGCCCGTCCATGCCATCATTTACTCCTGCTACAATGGTTACCAATCCGTACCATGTCGACATGCCCTCGATTGCCTGCATTTCTGGAATCATCGATGTTACAGAGCAAGACATACAAAGTGTAAACATTACTCGGTTGGATTTTGACTCACCGATGTATGACTCGTGGTAGGAACCTATTGTCCGGAAGGGCACAACCTGGTGCAAACCAAACTGTCTCATTACATGCTATGGCGCATAAGCCTCCACCATGCACAAGAATACTAAATGGCATGTCATTGCACATAAATGTGCGTCCTGTAGGCATTGTAGGGATAGCCCGTATGGCAATACACGCTCCACGAACTCTACAGTCCATACACCCCAGATGATATCGCTATTGTGCAACAACTTGAATTCGTTGTGCCACAACAAGTAGCACCTCAATGATATGCTCTTGGCCCAGCGCAGATGGGCATCAGTCCACTGGAAGCCCATAGTGGGCCCGTCTATCAGGTCGATGAACTGATCGAACGGGTGCACTGGTGTCACGATGGCCGAACGCTCTACAGGAGCATGTAGTAGACGGCCAGATTGGGGGTATCAGTAGTGCCGCACTAGAAAACATCACAACCCCTAATATATGGCGAATAGGATGGCTGATCCCCAGCTGTACTGAGGCATTGTCCAACCTCTGCGTTAGCCAAAGATTCAGGAAGGCAGATGAACTTGGTGTTGCACATATGATCGTGTGTGGCTGAAAACATGCTCTAACCAAAGAGCTGAAAAAGGTATGTGACGAGGTGCATTCTAATGACCTTGACCGGTGCATTCTATGAGCACACACTAAAATTCTTCATCTAAGTATGGGGGATGCCACGAGTACCCTCCGGGAGAGCCAAACCAAATCGATACACCAGCCTCTCCTTCCAGTCTGTCGGTGCAGGGGCTGGAACAAGTGGATCTCCCCAGAGAGGGAGACCCGTCAAGAATGAGATGTCCTATAGAGTGACCATCTTCCCACCCCACCGAATGTGGAATGTGTGTGTCTCGGGCCTCTACCTGTGTCGAGACCTGAATATGCAAATTCGGAATCTCTGTGTATACAGCTGTAACATCCTGATTTTCAGAGATTTTTAAAACCTGGAATTTAAAAATAAATTTTTGGAATTTTTTGGAATTAATAAAGCTTAATTTGAATTTTTAGAATTTTAAAAGTATTTAATATGATTAAATTAAACATCAACATCTACTAAAAATATTTTATTTGAGTTCCTGGTGTCTCAAGGAATTTTTGGTATTTTTGATGAATTTTTGTGATTTAATTGCTATTTTCTAGAGTTCCTGAAAGTTTATTTGAATTTCTGGAAAGAAATTAATTCGGGGAAAAACCTCAGCCGCCTGATCCTCCTTCCCCTCCACGCGTCAGCCATCCATCGCGCCACCGTCGTACCCTCTTTCCGCAAGACCGTCCCGCCACCGCCACCGCCTGATTCTCGCTTGCCACGCGGCAGCCATCGCGCCCGCCCCCCACCGCCACACGGCGGCACCAACCGGCCAGCGCCCGCATGCGCCCTCGCCCGCTCCGCGCCGCCGGATTCCCTGCCTTATCACGCGGCGCCCATCCGCGCCCGCGCCCGTGCCCGCGCGTAACCCTAACCCTAAACCGTGCCGCGCCCCCAGCCGTCCGATCTTTCCTCGCGTCATCCGGGCCGTCCAAACCGCGTTCGTGTTGCGCCCGTCGCCGTCTCTGAATTGAACTCGCCTCGATTCACGTGCGTTCATCCCGCCGCGGTCCTCGGTTCGTGTGCCATTTAAAGTCGCCACCGCCTTCGCCTCCGCTCACCCGCCGCCGCCTCCTCGCGCTCGCGCCGCCGTTCTCGGAGCCGCGCCGCCGTCGCCGTGCGTCCCCATCCCCGACCTCGTCGCCGCCATTCCATCGCCGGTGAGCTCTCCACGCCGACCCCGTCGCCGCGTCGCCTCCTCATCGCCCGAGTCGCCGCTGCCCTCGCCCGCACGCAACACCCCGCCGCCCGCTTCTCCAACGCACCCCCGCGCGCCGGCCACGCGTCGGTCATCCGATGGTCGCCACGCACCATCGCCGCGCCCGCATCTGCGACGCTTCGCGTGGCGAGCCGCCACGCGTCGGCAATCCCCACCGCCCCGCCTCCGCACCACCGATCTGAGCCGCTCATCCATATCTGAGCGAGCGGCCCGGATGCAGCCACACATCGCGTACCCCGCCGTCGGATCACGCCCGCCGCCATCGCAACCGCGTGCGCCACATCAGCCCTAGCTGACGCGGCCGCCACGTCAGCCCTACTACCACGTGGCCATGCCACGTCAGCCCAACCCAGCCTCTGGGTGCCACGTGGCAGCCACGTCAGCTGACACGTGGCAGCACAAGGACGCGCCACGTCACCTCGCCCCGCCAGCCGCGCGCACTATTTCATGCGCCGAGTCCACCGTGGACCTGGTCTCTCGTGGACCGGGTTCACAGCACAGTGACCTTTTTCAATTTTTGATTTTCTTTCGATTAAATTTTTCGAGAGCCCGTTCTCCTCTGTCCTAGGTCCGATTGACCCTGTTCTCTTTTTTAAATTCATCTAAAATTGAGCTCTAGCTTTTGGTTCTGGTTTTATGACTTTTGGAGTTCATTTCCTTATCATTTTATGTGTTTTTCTTGTTTCGGTCGTTTTCCCTCTCGTTAGATTCGGATTCCGGAGGAGCAGGATCTACGCCTGAAGACCAGGAGTACCTCACTGAGCATAACCAAGGCAAGTCGTGTCCTTTGATCATGTTGAACCCAGTTTGCAACCTATTATTTAATTATTTTATTTTTAATTACATTGCATCGCTATTTTTATAAACCTTTGTATTGGTAGTTATTGTCCGATTGAATTCATCCCTCCTAGATAACTTTGAACACCATGATACCCTTGTCACCATAGATTGGGAAACATACTAGTGATGTTATGATATCTGTCACATGGGTTGGTACGATAGACTGCTTAGCTTTGCTTATAGTTCCGATTGGGTTTATCATCACATGTGAATTAATAATTTGACTTAATGAGATATGGAACTATGGTTGGTGCCACGTTTATTAAAATTTGTGCCATGACGTTGGTGCGTCATCGGTAGTGGTTATACAAACCTGGTTTTACACTCGGGCGAGTGATCGTGCAGTAAAGGGGGAAGTGTTGGAGCACTTCGAGGGATGAGGTAGTCTCGCCTGGGTAGAATTAAGGACTTAACTTTGTGCGCCATTGATCTGAGCTTTACCATGCAAACCACATGTCTAGTATGGGATGAACCTGGCTGATTAATTTGGGATGTTTCAACTTTAATCTTGCCATTGAGATGAACATGGTTGCTGATTTCCATGTGGCGCAAGGGGGGTGTGATGCAAAACCCTAGCGGGCGGATTGAGTTGTAACTGAACTTTGTAAAGGTCTTGTTGTGATTTTCTTTAACGTGAGGATTAACACATCATGTAGGTACAGTTGTGCAACCTCTGCAGAGTGTAAAACTATTCGAATAGCCGTGTCCTCGGTCATGGACAATGCTCGGTGATTTCACACGAGGTATAGTTATTTCGGAAAACTTGTGGATTTGATTAGACAGCGAATGATTAATTCACTATTGGTTTAGCTTATGGATGGGAGGTCTATAAGTGGTTGGTTTAGCTTATGGATGGGAGATCCATAAGTGGTTTATTACAATTCCTTTGATTATTATTTATTATTATTTTATTTAAAGTTTGCTTTCAATCTATTACTTGTATTTACTTTAAAATGTCATTTTATGCAAATTAACCTTTCAGCCTTCCATTGGTAAGCCCTGTATACTATATTGCATTCATTTGTTACAAATGACTTGCTGAGTACCAATGTACTCACGGCTTTATACTCAATGTTGCTCAGTTGAGGAAGAGGAGTATAACCAGCAGGAGGTTCCAGAAGGAGAGTACTACGACGACTTCGTGGATTAAGCTTCGTTCTCCACTCGATAGCTCTGTGGGCTTGTCGATTGGCCACTACGTTTTATTTTAGATTTTCGCTGCAATTTTGTTAAGCTTTTCTGGCTAGAGATATTGTAAGCTTGGCCATAAGGTCGTACCTTTGATTTTTATCGATAGTTGAGCTTTTTTTTTATTTTATCGTGTGTATGGTTGTGATTTCATCTATGTTTGAATGTGTGCACTAGCATGATCTTGGGACTAGTGCAGAATACACAGAGAGTCCGGATTTGCATATTCGGGTCTCGACAACAGCACTAGTCCAGGATCACGCTAGTGCATACAGTCAAACATAGATGTAATCACAACCATACACACGCTAAATAAAGGAAAAACTCAAATATCGATAAATCTCAAAGGTACGACCTTATGGCCAAACTTACAATATCACTAACCGGAAGGGCTTAACAAAAAGTAGTAGCAAAAATCCAAAGTAAAGCGTAGCGGCCAATCGATAAGCCCACAGGCTATCGAGTGGAGAACAAAGCCTAATCCGTGAAGACGTCGAAGTACGCTCCTTCTGAAACCTTCTGCTGATAATACTCCTCGTCCTCAACTGAGCAACATAGGCGTAAAGCCGTGAGTACATTGGTACTCAGCAAGTCATTTGTAACAAATGAGTGCAGTATAGTATGCAAGGCTTACCAATGGATGGCTGAAAGGTTAATTTGCATAAACATGTATTTGAAGGTAAATACAATAAATAGTAGAAGGCGCACTTTAAATAAAACAATAATGAATAAATAATCAAAGAAATTGAAATAAACCACTTGTAGACTTCCCATCCACAAGCTAAACTAACAGTGAACTACCTGTTCACCTCCAACACAAACCACCAAGTTTAAATGAAATTACTACCCCTCGTGTGAAATCACCAAGTATTGTCCATGACCGAAGACACGGCTATTCAAATAGTTTTACACTCTACAAAGGTTGCACAACTGTACCCACACGATGTGATTAGCCTCGATCTCAGGAAATCATAACAAGGCCTTTACAATGTTCAGTTCCAACCCAATCCCACTCGCTATGGTTTCGCATCACACCCCCTTTGCGCTTCATGGAAATCAGCAACCATGTTCATCACAATGGCGAGATTGAAATTAAAACATCCCAAATTAATTAGCCAGGTCCATCCCATACTAGACATGTGGTTTGTACAGTAAAACTCAAATCAATAGTGCACAAAGTTAAGTCCTTAATATTACCCAGGCGAGACTTCCACATCCTTCGATGTGCACCAACACTTCCCCCCTTTACTGCACGATCACTCGCTCGAGTGAAAACCAATTTTGTATAACCACACCTATGACACACCAAAGCCATGGCCCAAATTTTAATAAACGTGGCACCAACCACAGTTCTATATCTCATTAAGTCAAATTAATAATTCACATGTGATGACAAATCCAGTCGTAAATTAAGCAAAGCTAAGCATTCTAATCGTACCAATCCATGTGACAATTAGCATAGCATCACTATTAAATTACCCAATCTATGGTGACAATGGAATCATGGTGCTCGAATTTATCAAGGAGGAATTAATCAATTGGGACAATAACTACCAATTATAAGGTTTGGAATAAAAATAGCAATGCAAGATAATTTAAAACAAAATAATTAAATAATAGGTTACAAACTGGATTCAACATGATCAAAGGACACGACTTGCCTTGGTTATGCTCAGCGAGGTACTCGGGGTCTTCGGGCGTAGCTCCTACTCCTCTGGAATCGGAATCTAACGAGAGGGAAAATGACCGAAATAACAAAAATACATAAAATGATAAGCAAATGAACTCCAAAAATCATGAAACTAAAACCAAAAGCTAGAGCTAGATTTTAGATGAATTTAGAAAAAAGAACGGGGTCAATCGGAGCTATGACGGAGGAGAACGGGCTCTCGGAAAATAAACCCTAAAGGAAAATACTGAAATTCGGAAAATGGACTGTGCTGTGAACTCGGTCCACGGAAGAACAAGTCCACGGTGGACCGAGTCCATGAAACAGTGCGCACGGGGAGGGCGGTGCTGATGCGGCGGGCTAGGCTGACGTGGCAGCAGCTGGTGCCAACACATGGCACATGCTGACGTGGCGGCTGACGTGGCGACACGTGGCACTGGAATGTCGGGTTTTGCTGACGTGGTAGATGACGTGTTCGACACGTGGCATGCCACATGGTGGATGTGCTGACGTGCCAGGGTTGAGGTGGCAATGGGGGGACGCGGTGACGGCGGGGAATCGGACGGCGTAGGGGTGGACGCGTGGCAAGATCCTGCCCGTGGATCCAGATCTGGCGTAATGGCTGTGATCGGAGGCGGTGGCCGTCAGATCTTCGACGCGTGGTGTGGGCGCGTCGCACGAAGCATCGCGGGCGCGAGCACGCGGCGGGCGCGGCGTGCGGTGCAAGGCGCGTCCGCGCGTGGGTACACGGATCGAGGTGGGCGACGGAAGGGGCGACGCGGGCGAGGAAGGGGCTCACTGGTGAAGTTGGCGACGACGGGCGCGGTAGCGGCGGTGGCGCGGGCTCCGGCGGCTTCAGGGGCGTGGAGGCGGCGACGGAGGCGGCACGGAACGGCGCGGCGAGGAACGGTGGCGATGCTGGGTGGCACGCGAACCGAGGGACTTTGATCCGGAGGCGGGGTGCGGCGGACGTGGATACGGCTTGAGACACGCGGACGACCGGGATGCATCGCGGGGAGATCAAACGGCCATGGGTGGGCGCGGACGCGGGTGGTGTTAGGGTTAGGGCGGCGCGCTTACGGCGGCAGGGGGTGGTACCACGTGGCGGGGCCGAGGATCGGATGGCCGAGGAGGGGCGGGGTGCGGCGGGGAGATGGGCCAGGGATAGGTGACGCGTGGAGAGAGAGAGAATCGGACGGCGGTGGTTTTTTGGAAGGGATTTTTCCCCAAATTTCTTTTTAATAAATTAGGGTAAAATCAAACTAGCTCCCAAAAATTTACCAAAAATACCAGAAAATTTCTTGAGACCTGAGGAACTCAAATAAAATATTTTTAGCTTATGTTGAAGTATATTTTAATCACATTAAATCATTGTAATTTCCAAAAATTCATTTTAAGCTTAATTAAATTCCAGAAAATTCCAATAATTAATTTTTAATTCAAAGGCTTCAAAAACTTCATAAAATCAGGATGTTACAACCTATCGAACAGTGCTGCGAGCAGGCTGCCATCGATGGTTAACTAGCGTCTGATGGAGACCAGTCTCGCAAAGGGCAATAAACGCGTAGCCCGCAGGATTGGGAATAGTGATAGTCCAACTCCCAATGATCCCTCCCTCCCCACAGCTTGAAGGATGGAGGGCCAGCCGCATCACCCATCATCCATGAGTGCCACCAGTGGTTCTCATTGTAGAACTGTTCGAGAAGCTGTAATAAAGACATACCTTCCAACAAATGGGATAGTCAAAATATTAGTGCGAAGGTTGATAATGACAATAAAATACTACAAATCAAAATTTACGATGAAATAAATAGTACATGCATATATGTATTACATATTATATATATGTACATGTATACATATATATATATATATATATAATGACAGTACAATACTACAAATTAAAAATTACGATGAAATAAATAATTACATAAATATTTATTTCATGGCAGTATAATAGTACAAATAAATAAATACTATAAATAAATAATTACATAGTTATTTATTTCATGGCAGTACATTACTATAAATAAATATTTATTTCATGGCAGTACAATACTACATAAAAATTACAATGAAATAATGACAATAAAATACTACAAATTAAAATTTATGATGAAATAAACAGTACATGCATATATGTATCTTCTGACATCACAACACACCAAAACCCACCAAATCATGGCATGTTGGCACCCTACCTTTACATTTGAGATTGATTTTTGTATTCATATTTTAATGTCCACTAAAGAATCGATGGTATGTTGAGTTGTTAATTTCATTATTTTATGTGTGAAATTACTTAACAACCTAAGACCAGAGAGACTATCGAGGAATTACTCAATGATGAATCTTATATTTTAAATCTTTTTATTGCATTGCTTCTCGTAAGAACTATTTCTTAAAGATGACTTAAACATACATGCACTTGGTCTAATATAGCTCTATATGTTAGTAGAGCTATTGGACAACCAACCAAGAGTCTGAAATTCAGGATTCAAGTGTTATATCCAAGATATATTATCTTGTAGCATTATGAGAGACACTTTTAGTGGTCTATTTCCTTCATGTGCGCTCAATTTCCCTATGAGCCAAATGCCTATGGCCCCACTTCGTTCGTTCACATGTGGATTAAACAAATCAAACAAAAGCAAATGAAAGCAAATGACCCACCCTGTTGCATGGTTCCAAAGTCTGCCACCCGGTGGCTGGGTGGTAGGCCATTAGAATCCGCCTAATACCCCTGCTAATCACTTATACTATTATATGTACTCCTATAAATATTTGTAATTCATAATATTCACAAAAAATAGATAATTACTATGATTATGTTATGAGGCTACATATAAAATTTTATAATTTTTAGAGCTCGTTTGCTATATGTAACAACTCCTAAAAATATCATAATTGTACAAATTTTTTAACAACATTCACAGCGGATAAAATTGTAAAAAAATTATAAAATCAAGTACGTTGTGTCGGGAGGCAGCACATAAAATTTTATAATTTTTTTATCTCATTTGTTATATTTAAGAAGTTAAATAAATAGTATAAAAAATAATTAAGGCTCATAATTAAGCCAACTAATTAACTGACTTAATTACCTATCGTCCGGTGGTGGGGCAACAGGGCACCTAGAGCCCGTGGCTGGATGGTAGGTCTTGGCCACACGATGGCCAGGTGGCAGGTTGCCTGTCGCCTCATGACCGGGCTCTAGGTTACACGCGTCAGCTCTACAGCGTTGCCATCCAGACACCGAATGGCAAAAATGCCAATTTTGCAAATTAAGCTGGCTAAATTACCTACCATTCGGTGACGGGGTGACAAGGCACTTGGAGCCCGGTGGCCAGCGGTAGGCCTTGGCCGCACGATGGCAGCGCGGCAGGTTACCTACCGCCTTGTGGCCGAGCTCTAGATCACACATGTCAGCTCTATGGCATCGCCGCCCAGTCACTGGGCGGTAAAAAAGCTACATTTGCTAATACGACATGCATACGGATATTTTCATAATTACCGGTGCAAACAGTGCTATATATGCCAAAAATTTGAGATGAATTTGTGTGTTTATGGAGAAATTTTGAGAGTTTTTTTTGCTTATTTGGTAGTATTACGAGCAGTAACTATAAAAGTAGAGTCCACCAAAAAAGGGGCAGATTTGGCAGGAAGTCCACATGGCTATCATGCGGAGACCCATCTGACCGACACGTGCCCGATCGCACAGCCACCGTGCGGTGGAGGCAAATCCGCACGACCACTATGTGGTGGTGGCTAGCCTCGCATGGCCTCTGTGCGGTAGCTAATTAGTTGGGGTCATTAGCCATGTTAATTCATGATTATCAAATTCATTTATATGTACTACTTATAGCAATTTTTATATATAGCAAATACGCTCAAAAAATTATGAACTTTTTTGTGGAATATCTTGACATAGCGTACTTGATTGTGTATTATTTCATCATTTTATCTAACAAGGATAAAGTGATCCTCAAATTATCAGTCATTATATTATTTAAGTATACCCTTTATTGATAAGAGAGATATTCCATAGAGTGGTTGTTAACTCTCCTATAACCATCTCATAGTCGTAAGCTCTTCTGTGACTACCTGGTCATAAGTACTTCTACAACCACCTCATGATCATAAGTTTTTCTATGAGCATGACATAGTCGTAAGTTATCCTATGACCATCTTTTGGTCGTGAACCTTTCTATGGCTAGTACATCTCTGACTAGTTTGTCTATGATGACCTACCACATTGTGGGTTTGTCTGACAAGACAGTTAGAACATGTGTTTATTCTTAATAACTGCACATGATCTCTCTTTGACAACAACCACTGCACGGTGAATGGGTTACCATGTCTCTCTAATAATAACTCCCGTCGGATGGTTATCACCCAAAGCGTTGGGATTTCTTTTGGTGCGGAACAATGGCCATCGCTTCATAGTCTATTTAAATATTGATGTCGGAGAAGAAAAGGGCTGATCCCGAATTGAATCCGCTTAGAGCAAGACATAGCGCAAGGCTTTTTTGCATCACTCTCAGTTGTAATCATTTCTCTGAGTAATAGCTACATATGAAGTAGGGTTGTTATTCTCCAAGAGAAAGCCCGAACCTATATAAAAATTCTTGTGTTTTCTTTCTGTGTGCTTGTAGCCAAGTTCTTGAGAGTTTCCCCGGACTTCAAACAAATCATACATAAGATCGGTATTAGAATATCGACAGTTGGCACCATCCGTGGGGAGATCTCTTTCAAGAATCTGGTAATTTCCTTGTTAGCAAGTTCTCTTTCTGCTGAAGTCCTCATGGCAGGAGAGTGAAACGAGGAGAACTAGTTCAACTTGGCCGAGTACACAGACCTCAACATGGAGGCCTGCTATGACTACGAGTAGACCGTGCTCACTTCTAACGGTGAGGCTGTCTCTTGATATCCATCCCAAGACCTCAGAGGCCATGGCATGGGAAGGGCTGTTGGAGGGTCCTCATCCCCCACAGCAATTTGCCCAATGGAGGAGTCATTTTCTCAAAATGGTAGGGGTCAATCCGACCATGAACAGGATGTGCAACATGACGGCGGGTGTAATGCCCTAAATGTCATTTCAGCGTTTTGGGAAATATTTGGCAGATTCGTGGAATTTTCCTTTTTTTCGTTGAATCATGTGAGGCGGGTGAGAGCTGCAGGATTTGTCTAAAAATAAAAATAATATAAATCAAAGAGTTTATGGGATGTTTAGAAAGGGAGGCAGCCACCTTGGGCCTAGGCCTACCCAACAGGGCCCAGCCGCCCCCCTTTTTCCCCTAACCCTAGCCACCCCTCTCTCCCACCCCCTTCGCCGCCCCACCCCCTTGCTCCTCCTCTCCCCCTTGCGCCTCTTTTCCCTGCTGCATTGCTGAGAAAAAAGAGGAAGAAGAAGGGATTGAAGGAGAGGAAGAAGAAGGGAAGGAAGAAGAGGAAGAAAGAAGGAAGGA
Organism: Melocanna baccifera; assembly: GCA_036346265.1. Lineage (NCBI taxonomy): Eukaryota > Viridiplantae > Streptophyta > Magnoliopsida > Poales > Poaceae > Melocanna > Melocanna baccifera. Next base: position 11,366,755 of record CM070688.1, on the reverse strand, counting down.
GGGAGGAGGAAAAGTGATCTTGTGTGATCAACCTGGGTATAAATTCTCACCTTATTCCCCTCTGTTTTAGGATGATTTTAGGTTTTTGGCTCGTTGTTAGAGGTGGATCATATGGGAGTAAACATCGATTTGTATTTAATCGGTGTACTGCGCATAGGCTGATTGGGCAGAACATCTCCTTGAGTAGTTTAGGCAGTCAAGATGATTTTTTCTGAGGAACCCATGAACATGAAAGTTGTAAAGGACGAAGATATCTAGTTCCTTTATTTTTTTTGGAATTTTTTAATGAGTGGTTTGGGCGTAATAGAGGTTGGAAGTCGACTGTGTAGTAGGGTGGGATTCAGAGTGCAATCTCTATTCGTGGGCAGTTTCAGAAGTCCTAATGATTTTTATGAATTTTCTCATAATAATGAAAGTTATAGATAATGTTGTAATACATCTGTTGGTAGAATTTCATTATTTTTTGAGCAGTGTACTTGGTGGTGGTCTGTAGAAGTTCACTGGTCAGAACTCTGCTATAGATGTTGTCCTCTGTTTTTTGTTGCGAATTACACCCTTAAAATCATAGAATAAGATTATTGTGTCTGTGTGAAAGTTGTAGCTCTTGTTCTGTAGATTTCAAAATACTATTTGTTGCTATGGTTTGATCAGTGGATAAAAAAAATACAAAAATGATAAGCAGCACTGCTGCAGTGGACTAAGTGTGAGAATTGCAGTGGCGCTTTACCTTTTAGTTGTGAATATTATATTATGGTTTTATGCTGAGTGGTGACTTGTGAACAGGTGGCTTTGCTCCTGATTGTGCTTGAGCCCTTCTCCCCTTAGGTTGAGGCAAGTAAACGTAGCAGTTGTTGCTACAGTTTAGCATGTTAATTTTACTACCACCACTAAATTTGCTGAATGTTTAGTTATTAATTCACCTTAAAGTTGAGATGTCATGTTGTGTTATATGCTTTAATATACACATTGCTGTCTATGTGGTTATATTCCTAATGAATCAATTGTGGTCATATCATGTATGTCATAGCATGTTATTTGGATTGTGGATTTGTTGCCGCACCTAGCCACAACCATCCCGGTACAACATCGTACATTGTCGTAGTACGATGTACACTGTTATGTTGCTAGATATGAGTGTTGTAGATCATTTGCATACATATATATTTCATGAGGATCATCCTTGTTCAGAGATGTTAAGTGGTATTAGGTCATGAAAGTCACTTGTGGTAGGGAATGAATCCCTTGTGGTTACTGTGGTTGTGGTTGCGGATGTGGATATGAATGGGGTTAATGAGGGTTAAAAGCTAATGCCTTACTATTGTTGGTTGTGGTTGCTTTACCATTATTGGTTGTGGTTGCTTTACCATTGTTGGTAGTGGTTGTAGTTGTGATTATGAATGAGACTAATAAGGATTAATTGCTAATGCTTTATCATTATACCATGAGTCGTTAATTGATGCTTAATCATCTGTGGTTTAATTAACTTGTTAAACAGTTTGCTTGCTGAGATTTTATCTTACCCTTGTTTTTCCTCCCTCCAAGTGATCCTTGAGCATGTTTGGGAAGGGATAGAGTAGCACATTACTATGCACAATTCTTCATGAGTTTGTTGTAATAAGATAGAGGATCTTTAATCGTTTTTGTTTCTCATTATTGGGCAATATAACTTAATGATGCTAGGTTGTGGTTGGTTTTGATGAGTTTGAGCGATCTAAACTAGATTGATACATGATGTTGTGGGATGTTTTATGTTCTTAAAATATTATTCTTCATATCTCTTACTATTTGTTTGTCGTCATACTTCTGCGTAGTTTTTATTTCTGGAGAGGTGCTGCTAGATTTTCCTATAATCCAGTTATAGGTAGTGTAGTTTAGTAGCATTCCAAGGTAATATGGTTCCTGAGGTGTTACAACAGGCCTACCCCCAAGTGTTCGAATCCCACAGCAACCGCTCGCTCGGGCTCAACGAGTCTCGGAATCCCATATTCTAGAATGCCGACATCATCTAGTGATCGTAACTCTCCAATGGAACCTGCAAGGAGAATGGGTGGGCTCCCTGCTAGTTCATCCACGCCATTGCAGAGTATGTATCCAACCAGAGACAATTATAACCCGGAATTCCCCTTCCTGGTATGGTTTACTCCAAACTGAGATACGTTCTCGCTGGTTGATTCTTTAGACAAGGGAACCTCCATCAAAAGTGGAGTTTCTAGACTAGAGGTCTTGGCCCTCGGGATGCTCTCTGTTGATCACACTTTCCCTCCTCTCATCAGAATGGCGAGGAGACCTCTAGTGATGAACAATGTTAGTTCTCTAATGAGCATGGGATAAATCCAAGAAATTCACTCTCCTTTAAGGCAGCATCAACTCGCCCCAGACATTGAGGACCTAGAGATTGCTCAGAGGAGATGAGACCTTCAACGCATCAATGACTTACTTGAGAACTCGACTCAAGTGTTGGCTCGAGCACTAGGCTACTACTGCTACGCGAAGGGATAGAGTGAGGATTTCACAGCATGATGGCTCGACTCAAGTAGCCTCACTGACATAACTCTGATAGTTAGGCAAATACGACCATGTCTAGTCATTCACATAACTCACCTCGTGGGAATCGATATGATGATAGGTTACATTGGTCCCCTAACCACAACTCTAGCTTAATGAGGGTTCCTCAAACAACTCCAGATCGACGGGCTTATCAAGGAGGTGATCGATCACCACTTCGAGCAAGGAATCTGCAATAGCAAATGGAATATGAGGAGTATTCCCCTTGTATGGACGAGGCCTACTACAGGTCGGGCCAGTCAATTGCTGGACATCATCTGCGATCGCCTGGTGACACCAACCACCATTTCCCGTAAAGGAGGCATCACGAACTAGTTACCAGATATCGGGCGTTCATGGCCAACTACCTTCTGATAGTGCTCGAATGATCTGCTTGATCATGGTTGCTCAATCTATCACTTGAGTCGATCCACTCATGACAACACCTCTATGAACTTCTGTTGGTCAACTTCCAGGGCACATATAACTGTTTTGGGAAAGAGGATGACTTGCACCGTATGCTGTAGAAAAGCAATGAGACCCTATGACAATTCATCAAGTGCTTCAGCCAGGTTCGTAATTCAATTCCAGAAATCTCTAATACTTTTGCTATCAGGGCAATCAAGCAGGGGTCCACAATAGGAGGTTCACAGAGGACATCGCCTTGAATCCTCCGACCACCATCGCCGAGCTATTTGAGATGGCTGATCATTACATGACTGCTGCTGAAGTGGTCATGATGAGAACATCACTTCTTTGGATACACACAAGACTCATCCATAAGATGCTAAGCAAGGAACTATGATGAGGGAACATGCATGATAGTTGAATTATCAGGTGAGCTCATTCCTAGAGTTGTTTAATTCAGCTTCTGAGAATGGGTTACTGCTTGATGTTTATGATGTGCTTAGGAGCATGGATAAGAACTAAGGAGAGGCATATGGAGTTATGGACATGGTTGGGATAAACAATGGAGGTAACCACATCACTCTGAGTCTAGGACAATAAAGAATGAAACTGGGCATGTTCTAGAATACAGTTTGACCTTCGAAGATAGTGCTGACTTTAAATGAGTATAGAAGATGCATACAAAGTCCAATGAGGTGATTTTGGACTTGTTGGAAAGCTTATGATGTGCTCTTTTCAATGGTTTTGGTTCCACCTCAAAAATCCATCTAAGCACATTTTAATCCACAAAATAATTCAAAATTAGTCCTAAACCTGGGCTCTGGGCCTTGTATCAGTTTGAGCCTAACTAGGGAGTTGGAGTGGGATGTTCTCCCACCTTCACGAACTTGCTCCCCACATCCCTAGCCCCTCAAAAACTGCCAGGGATGCCACTTTTGTGGTTTAGGCTTGTTTAGATTGATTTTTGTTTAGAAAACATCAGTTGTGCACTTGTGTTGACTAGACCAATTGCGGTGACTTCAAGCCTCTCCATTGTTTAATGAACTTTCGTATTTTATTCACAAATTCAGATCGAGCTTATTTCTTTTTTGCTTGATTCTTGATTGCTTGTAGAAAAGATCAACCGTGTTGGGTACGGTTGGTAACGACAAGGGTGTAGTGTACTGATTGCAGGACTGATTTGGTCGTTTCGGTCAAGTATCCTCATTGTGAATGTCATATCAAACAATCATAGTTATCATTTTCATTGAAAGATTGAGTCAAATCACCTCATCAGTTGGATCAGAGCACAGATTACCTGATGAGATTTCTATTTTTGTTTGTTTCTCATACCTATAATCAGAAAATTGCACCACAAAAATATTACATTCATCGAAAATCACCAAAACTAAACTCTAATTGTGCCTTTGCAATTTCAGTTTTCATTTTACCATGTTGAATTTTTGTCCATCATCAAGTTTTAGTTGCTGGTCTGGGTCTAGTGCTTTGATTTTAGCTTTGGGTATTGCATCTGAAAATCAAAAAATTTGGTTGGATCTATTTTTGGGTTAGCGGTTGCTCTTCGCTACTGAGTTTGAGCCACCAAATCTTTGGAGAGATAGAGATCAACTCAGTTTTTCCCTTCATTTTAGCTGGCCAAATCACCTAGGACAGAGTTGTGTTCATGTTCTGAATTTTTGGGTCTAAGTTCATGACAGTTTCATACAGCGTTCCTTAAAATAGCCATAACTTTTGCATACGAACTCGTATTGTAGCATTCTTTTGCTCGTTGGAACTTGGATTAACCACACGAGGCTTTCGAAAAGGTGAAGATCCCCAAAAAGGTCGTTTATGACCTCAAAACTGCCTCTGAAGTTTTATCACCTGTTTTCGGCGTCCGTTCATTGTCTAGTTTGAGTTTTTTTTTGTTCTATATTGTGTAATCTTTGTTTTTAGGTCATATTTTAGTGAGCTTAATATTCATGTTGCTCAAAAAAAGGAAATGAAGAGCCAAGTGAAAAGAAGAGGAAAAAAAAGAAGCCACACAAGATATATATATATAAAGAAAAGAGGCAAGTGTAAAAAGAAAAGAGACACACATGTTAAAAAAAGTAAAAAAAAAAGAAGAAAATTTTGTGGCATTATTCATTTTCAGATTTTGCGCTCTCTTTATATAGCCCTTGTGTCATCTTGTGTTTGCTTGCTTGAGCTAGGGTTGAGTACTAGTTTGTGCCAGTAATTTAGGTGAGTACTTTGGACTATTATTCAGCTAGTGTAATTTTGAAATTGAATGTTACCATTCCTTTGCTACTTATATATTGCCTGTCTAAGCTCCACATACTACTAACTGAATAGGTCTCGATGGATCGACAATCACTATATTCATCACTCTAGTCAAGTTAACATAAACCAACCATCGGTTGTACCACCTGCTTTGCTTGGTAAGAATCTTGTAAACATTTGATAAGAGCTTGAGAGTGTGAGACTTCTGTAGCTGCAACACCTAGTAGTTGATAGGGAGCTAACAAATTTTGTTGTGAGTTTCTTGTATTCTACTAATAATGACAGGTTCACAAAATTTGAAATATGGTGGCAAGAATGATTACCAATCTTTTGAATTGAGAGTGCTGAACCTCTCACTCCTTGCACAAGAATGCTTGTTTAACACTTCAACCGTGAGGTCAACAAGAGAATGGAGAAGATTTACAGTGTGTTGGATCGACTCAATGACACCCTCACCACCATCAACAACAGAGTTGAGAACCTTAAGCAACGTCTGCCACCACCACCGCTTGACGAGCTTTGTCCCCCCTCATTCTTCGGCCAATGAGGATAGTGATATTGAAGAGAACAACTACGATGCCAACATTGAAGTTGAGGGCCCTCATTACCACGACCGTCATTGACTCAAGTAAAATCGATGAGGTATAGGTAGGTTACAAAGGGAGGTACGTGATGATGGTGCATTCACTAAAGTCAAGTTTACAATTCCCCGCTGATAGATATGACCCTGAAGCTTATCTTGATTGGGGATTACAATTATATCAAAAATTTACATGCCTTGATTTTTCTTATAATAAAAGAGTTAGGGCTGCTACTAGTGAATTCACTGATTTTGAATAGTTTGGTGGAGGGAACAATATACACTACCACATTATACCTAGAACTTGGGATGCTTTGAATAGAGTAATGAGAGATAGATTTGTACCTTCGTATTTTTCACGTGATGTGTTAAATAAATAGCAATCCTTAAAACAAGGTAATAGGTCAGTAGAGGAAAACTATCAAGAATTACAAATTGGTTTATTACGTTGTGGCTTGGAAGAAACTAAAGAAGCTAAAATGGCTAGAATTTTGGGAGGGCTTAACTGAGAAATTCAAGATATACTTGATTGTAAGGAATACAATTCTGTCACTCGTTTGTTTTATCTTGTTTGCAAAGCTGAAAGAGAAGTAAATGGGCAATCACACACGACCTAGGAGTCATTTTGGGATCTCTTCTTCCTCCAATAAAGTGTTGAAACAATAAGAGCACCCCTTCCATCTACACCAAATGGAGGGCGCTCTACTTCTACTTTCACACCCTCACGTGCACCCAAAGTAAGTAAGGATACAATCATTTAAGCTCTCATCAAATCTACTACAACAAAGAGTAGATCTTCAGTTGCTTCCACTGAGCGTACAAGGGACATCCAATGTCATAGGTGCAAAAGGTTTGGGCATTTCGAGAGAGAGTGCCCAAGTCAGCGAGCTCTCATTGTCAAAGATGATGGTGAGTATACTTCAGCTAGTAAAATTGATGAAGAATATATACATGTTGCAAATGACTATGCAGGTGATGAGATTGACACTAGTGATGAACAAAGACACTTGAGTGTTGAATTTTCAAACAAGTACATGAGCCTTATAGTGAAGCATATGCTTAGTGTATAAATGAAGAGTGCTGAATAGGACCAACGATATAATTTATTTCAAACCAAGTTTGTCATCAAAGAATGTTCATGTCATGTCATCATCGATGGTAGAAGTTGCAACAACTTGGCTAGCTTGGAGATAATCAAAAAGCTTGGCTTAACCACAAGTTCTCACCCACATCCTTACTATATTCAATGATTCAACTTATGTGGTAAGTTGAAGTAATCAAAACTGTAAGAGTACAATTTTTTCTTGGTTCATATCATGATTATGTTGATTGTGATGTCATGCCTATGTAAGCATGCTCCTTACTTTTAGGTTGACCATGGCAATTTGATAAGGATTTCACTCATTATAGTAGAACTAATCAATATAGGCCATGTTCTTTTACAGCTTCTAAAAGCCGTTTTTAGCTTTTGCTACAGTAACTAACTTTTAAACGGAGTATTTTTTTAAGATGGGGTCTACAAGTTAATTGTAGTACATGTTAAAAAACTAATATCTGTACCATTAAAAATCGCAAGCGAGTATCTCTCTTTCCGTAATCTCTGTTGCAAACAGTCAAAAAGCCATCGGTCGCAGCCAAAAGCCATCAGCTGCAGCCAAAAAAACAGGCCCATACTCTCATGGATAAGAGCAAAAAATTATTTTATATCTAATATCTCCTAAAGCCATTATTAAAGATGAAATTGAATGATCTAAATGTGAGAAAAAGGAGAATGCTAAAAGTGAAAATCAGACAGTAACTAAAGAATATTTTCCACCTAAAAAAAAGAAGCAAAAGAATTAAATGCTAGAAAGAATGAAATTGAATTGAAAGGTACTGTTCTATTAACTACTAAATCTGATTTCAATGACTTGGAAGTGGAATATTCTATTTGTTATGCCTTGTTTTGCAAAAATACTTTATTTTCACTTGAGGATTTGCCCGCATTTTTGCTTCCTGTTGTCACTAACCTTTTGCAGAGTTTAATGATGTGTTTCCATCTGTAATAGCCCTGGGGCTACCACCTGTTGAGGAATTAAGCATCAAATTAACTTGATTCTGGGAGCTTCTTTGCCAAACCGTGCACCATATAGGACTAATCTAGAGGAGACTAAGGAAATTCAGTGTCAAGTATAAGACTTGCTTGACAAAAGGTACGTACATGAAAGATTTAGTCTTTGTGCTATTCCTGTGATTTTAGTGCCTAAGAAAAATGAATCTTGGCATATGTGTGGTAATTGTAGGGAAATTAATAATATAACTATTATATATCATCATCCTATTCCTAGTTTAAATGATATACTTGATGAATTGAGTGGCTCTACTATTTTCTCTAAAATTGACTTGCGTAGTGGATAACACCAAATTAGAATGAAACTTAAAGATGAATGGAAGACTGTATTTAAAACTAAGTTTGGGTTATATGAGTGGCTAGTGATACAATAAGTCACTTGATGAATATCTTGAACACTTACATGTTATTTTTATTTCTTTGAGAGATGCACATTTGTTTGGTAACCTCAAAAAGTGCACTTTTTGTAGCAATCAAGTTTGTTTTCTTGGTTATGTTGTTACTCTAGAGAGAATTAAGGTAGATGAAGCCAAGATTGAAACTATAAAGAGTTGGCCGACACCACAAATGGTCACACAAGTGCGGAACTTTCTTGGACTTGCAGGATTCTATCACTTTTTTGTGAAGGATTTTAGCACTATCACCATCCCACTTAGTGAATTGACAAAGAAATGTGTTCCTTTTAAATGGGGATAAGCACAAGAAGAAGTTTTCAACCTTCTAAAAAAACTCATAAATGCACCATTGCTCAAACTTTTTAACTTTGGTAAGACCTTTGAACTTGAGTGTGATGCTAGTGGAATTGGAATTGGTGGTGTGTTGATACAAGAAGGTAAACTTATTGCTTATTTTAGCGAGAAATTGAGTGGACCTAGTTTGAACTATTCAACTTATGATAAATAATTGTATGCTCTAGTTCGAATTTTAGAAACATGGCAACATTATTTATGGCCCAAAGAATTTATTATACATTTTGATCATGAATCTTTGAAGCATATTAGAAGTCAATCTAAACTGAACCATAGACATGCACGTTGGGTTGAGTTTATTGAATCTTTTCCTTATGTCATTAAATATAAGAAATAAAAAGAAAATATGATTGTTGATGCTTTGTCTAGACTGTATACTTTGTTGTTTAAACTTGATTGTAAAATTTTGGTCCTAGAGATAAAAGATTTATATGCTTCTGATGATGAATTAGAAGATGCCCTGTCTAATTGTAAAGATGGTAAAAGTTGGAACAAATTTGTTTTCAGTGATGGTTTCTTATTTAGAGCTAACAAGCTATGCATTCCAGCTAGCTCCATTCATCTTTTGTTGTTACAAGATACGTATGGAGGAAGGTTAATGGGACATTTTAGCATCAAAAAGACGACGGACATCTTTGCTAAACACTTTTGTTGGCCAAGGATGAGGTGTGATATTGAGTGTTGTGTTTCGCGATGCACTACATGCCAAAAAGCTAAGTTACGACTGAATCCACATGGATTATACACGCCTCTTCCTATTCCTAGTGTTTCTTGGGAGGATATTTCTGTGGATTTTGTTTTAGGATTGATTAGATCAAATATGTGGATTCTGTAGTATTTTTATTACTAGTGGATAGGTTTTCTAAGATGACACATTTTATTCTTTGTCATAAGAGCGATAATGCTACATGTGTTACTGATTTATTTTTTAGGGAGATTGTTTGACTACATGGTGTGCTAAAGATAATTATTTCAGATCGTGACGCGAAGTTTCTGAGTCACTTTTGGAGGACACTTTGGGGAAAATTTGGGACGAAGATGCTATTTTCAACTTCTTGTCATCCCCAAACTGATAGACAAATTGAAATCATCAACCGTACCTTATCAACAATATTGAGGGTTGTTTTGAAGAAGAACTTGAAGATATAGGAAGAATATCTACCTCACGTGGAGTTTGCCTACAATCGCTCACTACATTCAACCACAAAGTCGAGCCCTTTTTAGGTAGTATGTGGCTATGAGTCTCACACTCTAATTAATTTGTTACCTCTACCATCTTCGGAGAGGGTAAATTTAGATGCTAAGAAACATGCTGAGTTTGTTCTTAAGTTGCACAAAACTATAAAAGAAAACATAGTAAAGGTAGAAAGAAATAATTTTTTAAACCTGGTAAACATGCTGAGTTCAATTATGTGCTAAGAAACATAGTAAACATGCTGAGTGCATGAATGAGAAATATAGGGTTGCTGATAGTAAAGGTAGAAAGAAATAATTTTTTAAACCTGGTGATCTTATTTGGTTGCATTTGAGAAAAGATAGATTTTCATAATTGAGAAAGTCTAAGTTGACGCCTAGAGTTTATGGTCCTTTTAAGATTATTAAAAAGATTAATGATAATACATAAAAACTTGAGTTATCTGCAGAGTTTGGGGCTAGTCCACATTTAACATTACAGATTTGAAGCCATACCTAGAAGAAGAAGATAAGCCTAAGTCAAGGATGAATCCAATTTAAGAGGGGGAGGATGATGTGGACATTACTTCTTTGGATATACATAACACTCATCCACAAGATAGTAGGCAAGGAACTATCACGAGGGCATATGCATGACAGTTGAATTATCAGGTGAGCTTGTTCTTAGGGTTATTTAATTTAGCTTCTGAGAATGGGTTGTTACCTGATGCTTGTGATGTGATTATACTTAGGAACATGGGTAAGGACCAAGGAGAGCCACATGGAGTTACGTACATAGTTGGGATGAACATTAGTGGTCACCACATCACTTTGAGACTAGGACAACAAAGAATGAAAGCTAGGTATGTTTTAGAATCTAGTTCGGCCTCCAGAGACAGTGCTAACTTCAAACGAGTATAGAAGATGCATACAGAGTCCAAACAGGGCGATCTTGGATTTGTTGAAAATTTTATGATGTTCTCTTTTCAATGGTTTTAGTCCCACCTCAAAAATTCACTTGAGCAAATCATAATCCACAAAACAATTCTAAATTAGTTCTAAACCTGGATCCTGAGCCTTGTATCAGTTTGAGTTCAACTGGGGAGTTATAGTGGGATGTTCCCCCTACCTTCACAGACATACTCCCCATGTACCTAGCCCCTCAAAAACTTCCTGGATGCTGAACATTTAGGCTTATTTAGATTGATTTTCATTCAGAAAACATCAGTTGTGTACTTGTGTTAACTAGACCAACTAAGGCGACTTCAGACCTCTCCATTGTTCAATGAAACTTTATATTTCATTAACAAATTTGTATCAAACCTATTTCTTTCTTACTTGATTCTTGATTGCTTGCAGAAAAGATCAGCCGTGTTAGGCATGGTTGGTAACAACAAGGGTATGGTGTAGTGATTGCATGACTGACTTAGTTATTTTAGTCAATTATCCTTGTCATCAATGTCATATCAAACAATCATAGTTATCATTCTCATCAGAAGATCGGGCAAAATCACCTCATCAGGTCAAATGGACTAAAATCATTGATCATGTCAACCAAAGTTCCAAAAAGGAAGGCAAATATATTACGAGGAAGGAGAAGGCCAAGAAGTTTAAAGCCTCGTGTTGGAAGTTTGAAGAAAGTCTTGGCTGTAGGTGACAAAGTGCCTCAGAACCCCAAACAATACTTCGATCGGGGCAAAGGCAAAGCCCTCGAATGGAAGAACAACAAGCTAAGGTGGTGCCCTCTCTACAAGAAGGAAGGGCATGACCTTTGCAATTGCCGAGTTTTTCAATAGAAACTCAAGGATTACTGCTTTGGTAAAGGGCTACTCCCTACTGTTGCAGAAGTAGGACAATCAAGTGGTTAGAAACGATCAAAAGAAGATGATGAGATGTTGTTCCAAGATCCGAAGCATACCATCGAGCACATCTATGGACAATAATAATCCTAAGTGGTTAGAAGTCACCATCTCTTTCGAAAAGAGTGACTGCCTGATCTCTTCGACTCGACCCGATCGGTTCCCGATCATGGTCAAGCCCACCATCAACAACAATTGAGTGAATCGTGTATTGATTGATGGTGAGAGTTCTTTAAACATTTTATTTGTAAGTGTTCTAGATGAGATGCAAGTCCCTCGTACCAGAATAAGGCCTGTGCAGTACTCATTTCATGGGATCGTACTAGACTCTTCATCCAAGCCCATTGGACAAGTGTCTTTGTCTGTTACGTTGGGTTCTCTAAATAACTTCAGGATATAGAAGATCTCCTTTGATGTGGTCGACTTCAATATGGCATACAATGCCATACTCAGACGACCAACTCAGGCTCACTTTCTGATTGCCATTCACTACACATATCAATGTCTTAAGATGCCAGGTCCCAAGGGAATGATCATGGTTCGCTGTGATAAGAAAATAGCACTCACATGTAATCGCAAGTCCCTCAAAATGGTTGATGAGTTACTGACTCAAGAAGTTGCCAAGGCATAACCTTCGAGCAAGCACTCGAAGCCTAAAACTGCGTTGAAGCCGAACAAGAATGTCAAGGAGGTTCCCCTGGACCCAACAGAGTCTTCAAATACCATTCGCATCGGGGTTACTTTTGACCCCGCATAGGAAGACGCCCTCGTCACCTTCCTTTGGGCAAACGCATATGTGTTCACGTGGTAGCCATTGGACTTGCCTGGTGTCCCCGCAGAGCTAATTGAGCACATGCTAGCTCTACAGCCTGATAAGAAGCCCGTAAAATACAAATTACAGAGATTCACACTAGATTGACAAGGGTTGGCTAACTTTGTAAGGGTTAAGAAGCCTAATGGTAAGTGGCGTATATGTATAGACTATACTGATTTAAATAAAGCTTGTCGAAAAGATAATTTCCCACTTCCTTGTGTTGATTAATTAGTTGACTCTACTGCTGGTTGTGAGATGCTAAGTTTTCTAGACACATACTTTGGTTACCACCAGATCAGTATGTCTTCCGAAGATGATGAGAAGACATCATTTGTTACACCATTTGGAGTATTTTGCTATGTCAAAATGCCATTTGGTTTGAAAAATGCTGGTATGACTTTTCAATATTTGATGCAATTGACTTTCATACATCAAATGGGCCAAAATTTCAGACCTACAGGGGACTTTCAACAACCTCAAAAAGCTACATTTGAAACTCAATCCTGATGAGGACATCACTTCTACTGATATGAACACTCCTTTTACTGCTTCCATGAATGATGGGTAAGGTCTAATTACTCGGGCACGTGCTCGTCAACTCAACTATCAGGTAAACTCGTTTTTAGGAGTCAATAATATTTCTGCTGAGAATTCGATACATCCTAAGACTTGTGATTTTCTTGTTCTTAGGAACCATGGAGAAGAACCACGCGAGTTCAAGTGTAGAAGTGGAACCATCAAGCGCAATTCAACTCATATTCGCGAGTTCGACTCAGATTCGGACTGCTTGACAGCACCTACTTCAAACGGCCATAACTTTTGATCCAGAAGGTTTCTCGGGGCCCGTGAGTACTCGTTGGAAGATATTGGAGTCTACTTTCAGATGAATCTGGTCTCACCTCGAAATTTCACCCGAGCCAATCAGAAACTTTAAAACAAGTTATGTCACTTTTCCAATCCGAGTCAAACTGAGCTTTGGGCCTTGTAATCACGCTTAGACTATTTGGGTCAGCACTATTCATGCTGATACTGTTCATGTGAACAGTACCCATGAATAGTACCGCACCCCCTTTTGTTAGTTGAGTGCGGCCTCCCCCACCCCTATTTAAGGAGGTCGCACCCCTTTAGTTTTTCTTGGGTTTTTCTTAAGAGTTTATTCTGCTTAGCAGTCTCACCGTCACGTCCGGTTGAGGAACCCCAACTTGTGAACTCTATATTTATTTGCAATATAGTTCAGATTGCATCTTTTACTCTCTTGCTTGTGTTCTCGATTCGCTTGCAGGAGATAGCCTTCTTGGCGAGGTCAACCACGTTCGGCACGGTTGATAACCATCGGAGCAGTGGTATAGTGATTACAAAGGGATCGATCTGTTTTGGTCGGAGCCTTTGGATCATCAACGTCGAGATCTCCACAATCAACTTATTAGTACCTCTCGGAAGATTGGGCCATCGTCACATTAAGTGGTGTCAGAGCAACGGTTGCCCGTGAGGTAATTCGTCCCTTTTAGATTAGTTTATGTTCATCGTCCTAAAAACTCCAGAAAAATAGCCTAAAAAAACATTCCGTATTGTTCTTCCGCTGTCCCAACACCCCTTGTGCCATTGCAATTTTCTTTTCAGTATTGCTTGTTGAATTTTTGGTTACATTTTCGTGTTCAAGTTGTTGATTGCTAGTTTAGTCAGAGTCCAGTTCGTCATTGTCTAGTTTGCAACTCATGTTCCTTTGTGTAGCTTCGTCATTGTGTTTTTCTTATTCCGTACCGCGCCGCGCTTTCCATCCTTGCCGCACCGTGCCTTCCATCCTTGCTGTGCCGCGCCTTCCATCTGTGCCACGCCGCACCTTCCATCTTTGCCGCAGCCCCATCCACTGCCCTCCACCCGGTGCCCACACCATCCGCTGCCCTCCACCCGCCGGCCACCCCATCCTTGTCACGAGCACCCCAAACATTGCCATCATCCGCGACAAAAAAAAATAGGGTTTCGGACTCAAAAAAAGAGAAACAAAAGAAGAGAAAAAAAGAATGGAAAGGAAAAGAAAAGAAAAGAAAATAGAGAGTTTGATTTCGGGGTAAAAAAAGGAAGTGCCCCTCTGTCCGAAATTTGAAAAGTTATCAAACCTTTTCCAAATCCAGTGAATTTTGGTGGAGTCTATCTTCATACATCCATAAGCCTCCAAAAAAAAGTTTTGAGTAATTTTGGCTTCGGGATCAAAAGTTATAGCAGTTTGAATTGAGATTGATTCCAATTCGAGTCCGTTTCCGACCCCTCTTCAATAAAACGGGCATAACTTTTGCATACAGAGTCGGAATTCGACGTTCTTGTACTCGTTGGAAAGCTATCGACGGCGCGCATCCAAGAAAAATGACCAGCTTATGTTAGTCACCCTCCAAGACCCCCAAAATCGGCCATATTTAACCCTGAAATCGCGTCGCAAGATTTCAACTTTCTGTTTTTGGGGTTTTATTTAGTCTTCCCTTCGGAATTTGGGGTTCATCCAGTTGAAAAAGTTGTAGATCTCGTCGAAACCTTTGAAACGAGTATATATAGGCCACATAAAACTCTACCTTTTCATCTTTTGAGACTAGCTGTTGTATCTTCTCAAACTAGAGGGTTGTTCACGTTTTGCCGATACCACTGTTTTGTGCTCTCCATCGCGCGAATAGTCTTGTGCCCTTAGAAAGAAGTTTTAGTAGTGGGCTAGCGTCTCTCCTAGTACTTGTTGTGAGGTTCTCCTTTGCTTACATCAAGTCACATTGATCATTGCGTGTGCGTACATACACTTCCTTGCATAGGGCTTGATTGGCTAGCTGTGATTAGGCTAGGATCGGCAACTTTGACGAGTATTTTGAACAATCTTTCAACTTGCATTTATTGAACTGATTATTGCTGATCCTTTTGCTACCATATTATACCTTCCAAGCTCCACCTACTCTTGATCAGAACGGGTTCCCTCTTGCGATCGTACCCATGCTCGACACGGTATCACGAACCAGCCGCCGGTTGTACCACCTACTATTTGCGTTGGTAAGAATACTTGTAAGAGTGTGGTAAGACGTTTGAGAGTGTGTGATTCCACCTTTCCATTACCTAGTCGTTGATAGGGATAATTCCTTTGTGTTATCTTCTGTTTTCTACTAACCATAGCATGTGAGTCGTCTGACGCGCAAGAGTGTGTTGCAAAGGAAGAGCTCATGATGCTCTTGGGTGAACAACGCACTACCATTAATGAGGACATCGATAGGAAGCTTCAAGGTACGACGGATATATTACAGCGATCCATCAATGAGAGTATCGCAGCACTCACCGCACGCCTGGAAAGAATGGTGAATCGGCCACCAAACAACGGACGCGAGAATGAACATGATGCACCCCAAGACCTTGAGGTGGGAGGTGATAATGAGAGGTAAAATCATGATGCTCAAGATGTACGCCTACGACACCGCCTACAACGCAACCGTCATGGTATGGGAGGTAATTATTTTCAGCACCACAATACTCGTGCTAATGATGACCCATTTGTTAAAGTTAAATTTACCATACCATCTTTTGCGGGTGTTTATGATGCTGAAATTTATCTAGATTGGGATATGACAATTGAACAAAAATTTAATGCCCATCTAGTTTCTGAAGTGCATAGAGTCAGACAAGCTAGTAGTGAATTTAAAGATTTTGCTATCCTTTGGTGGAATCAAGTAGTTAATTCCAGTTTAGCACCTCATACATGGGATAGATTGAAAGTAGCTATGCGTGCTAGATTTATTCCTCCTGCTTTTAAATGTGATACCAAGGTAATAAAAATGTTCAGGATTATTATCAAGAACTATAAATAGGCATGCTGCGTTGTAATGTTGTAGAGGATGAGGAGGATAAGATGGCTCGTTTTTATAGGGGCTTAAGGCGTGAAATTCAGAACATAATTGATTACAAGGAGTATAATGATATCAACAGATTGTTCTAGCTTGCTTGTTTAGCAGAAAAAGAATTGCAGAGAAGACGACAATGGAATAGGAGCAACTATGGAAGTACTTCTGCATCGAGGTCGACACCGGGGCAAACCAAGCCAGCCCCACCTCCTGCTTTCGGTGCTGCCCCCTCCATGGGTAGGGCGCGTTCAGCAGCACCGCCACCATCGTCATGCGCACCTGAGGTATGCAAATCCACTAGTGTGCAAACACCAGCGCAGAGCTCTTCATCGGTTGCTTCCACGGGTCGTACGACGGGGATTATATGCCACCGTTGTAAAGGGATGGGACATGTCATGAAAAATTGCCCAAGTCAGCGATTGTATATTGCGACAGAAGACGGTAGATATGTAAGTGCTAGTGATGTTGAGGATGAATATGCTCTTGCAGCTAACCTTGCAGATAATAAGGCTGATCCAGAGGAATATAGCGAAGAGGAGGAAATTTTAGGTACCGCTGCGACGGAGAATTATAGGACCATAATTTTGCAGTGAGTGTTGAGCACTCAAAGGGAGCAAGCGGAGAAGATACAGCGCCATAATTTGTTTCAGATGTTCCTCATTGTCAAGGAATGCCGTGTTCGTGTCATAATTGATGGCGAGAGTTGTAATAACTTGGTGAGTTTAGATTTCGTCAAGAAGCTTGGCTTGACCACACGTGCACATCCTCATCCATACCACATTCATTGGTTCAACAACAGCGGTAAGGTGAAGGTAACACAATCTACGAGAGTGCATTTTTCCATTGGTTTCTATCATGATGTAGCTGATTTCGACGTAGTACCTATGCAAGCTTGCTCACTTTTATTAGGTTGTCTATGGGAATTTGATACCGATGCAACTCATCATGGTAGAAGTAATAAGTACTCTCTTATGCACAAAGGAAAGAAAATAATTTTGCTACCTTTGACGCCTGCTGAAATTGTGCAATGTGACAAAGAGATAACTACAAATGAGAGGAAAAAACATGAGCATGAATATGAAAATCAGCAAGTAGTGAAGAATATTTTCTCACCTAAGAAAGAGAAGTTAACACCTAGTTTTAGGACTGAGGAAATTAAATTAAAGGGTTGTGCCATGCTTGCAACCAAATCTGATCTTGCTGAAATTATCGACAATGATATATCATGCTATGCTTTGATATGCAAAGATGCTTTATTTTCACTTAATGACATGTCTAGCTCTTTGCCGTCTGCTGTCACTAACTTTGTGCAGGAATATGAGGATGTGTTTCCAGTTGAACTACCCCCGGGACTGTCATCTATTAGAGGGATTGAACACCAAATTGACTTAATTCCAGGAGCGACTTTGCTAAACCATGCGGCGTATAGAACCAATCCGAAGGAGACTAAGGAAATTCAACGACAAGTTCAAGAACTTTTGGATCGAGGGTTGAATGACATGCAAGATAAGCTTGAGTCGAGGACGACTCCAATTCAAGAAGGGGAGGATGATGAGGACATCACTTCTACTGATATGAACACTCCTCTTACTGCTTCCATGAATGATGGGCAAGGTCCAATTACTTGGGCATGTGCTCGTTAACTCAACTATCAGGTAAACTCGTTTTTAGGAATCAATAATATTTCCGCTGAGAATTTGATACTTCCTAAGACTTGTGATTTTCTTGTTCTTAGAAACCATGGAGAAGAACCACGCGAGCTCAAGTGTAGAAGTGGAACCAACAAGCGCAATTCAACCGATATTCGTAAGTTCGACTCAGATTCGGACTGCTTGACAGCACCTACTTCAAACGGCCATAACTTTTGATCCAGAAGGTTTCTCGGGGCCCGAGAGTACTCGTTGGAAAGATATTGAAGTCTACTTTCAGATGAAACTGGTCTCACCTCGAAATTTCACTCGAGCCGATCAGAAACTGCAAAACAAGTCACATCACTTTTCCAATCCGAGTCAAAGTGGGCCTTGGGCCTTGTAATCACGCTTAGACTATTTGGGCCAACACTATTCGTGCTGGTACTATTCACAGTTGATAACCATCGGAGCAGTGGTGTAGTTATTGCGAGAGGATCGAGCTGTTTTGGTCGGAGCCTTTGGATCATCAACGTCGAGATCTCAACAATCGACTTATCAGTACCTCTCGGAAGATTGGGCTATCGTCACATTAAATCCTGAGAAGTGTGTATATGGAGTTTCTTCAGAAAATTGCTCAGATTCCTTATTTCGACAAGTGGTATCGAGTTAAATCCTAAAAAGATTAAGGCCATCGAGCATATACGCCCTCCGATCATAAAGAAAGAAGTCTAAAAACTCACTGGGTGCATGACGGTACTAAGTCATTTCATCACATGACTGGAGAGAAAGGGCTCCCTTTCTTCAAGTTTCTTAGGAAACACGAGGGTTTCGAGTAGTTGAAAGAGACTAATAATACCTTTGAGAATGTCAAGAGATCTCTCGCAAGTGCTCCTATCTACCACACTCTTAGTATATCTATCTACCACACCACAGGCAGTAAGCATAGTGCTAGTCGCAGAGCATGAGAACGTTCAACGAGCGGTCTACTATGTAAGCAAAGTCTTACATGGGCCTACGGAGTACTAACCTTAGGTCCAAAAACTCTTATATGCCCTCCTAATGTCTTTGAAGAAACTAAGGCATTATTTTTAGATGTACAAAATTGTTGTACCATCTAAGTTTCCCTTAGGAGAGGTCCTCTATAATAGAAAAACAACGGGGCGCAAGGCAAAATGATCGGTGGAACTTAGGAAGTTCGACCTCCATTTTATGTTTTGAATGGCTGTGAAATCCCATATCTTGGCAAACTTTGTCACAGAATAAACAAATCATGAACCCATTTAGAATCCCAGTACAACTTCCATGATCAATGGATGATGTACTTTAATGGGTCGCTTACGCTAAGTGGCTCAGGGGCTAGGGTGGTCCTGTAATCTCCTATGAGAGAGACCTTAAAGTATGTTATTCAACTACACTTTTCAGCCACTAATAACGTGGCTAAATATGAAGATTTGTTGGCTGTCATACGAGCCACGAAAGCGCTCAGAATTTATCAACTACTTGTGAGAGGAAACACTAAACTAGTTATGAATCAGGTCAGAAAAGAGAATCAATGCTCTAATTTGACCATGTCTCAGTACTTTTTTGGTTTTGAAAAGCACTTTTTGGTCAGGTCAAAAGTTAGAAAGCTTGAAAAGCACTTTTTTGGTTTTGAGTTACAGTACATCCCTCGAAAGGATAACTTTCTCGCTAACATGCTAGCTCGAATAGCTTCATCCCGATCACAAGTGCCACAGGGAGTTTTCTTGGAGCAACTCTGGGAACCGTTTCTGGTCGAAGCACCAGAGACAACTCCCAACATGGTAGGCTCCCATCTACGAGTATCTTTAGAAAGGTTTAGTACCTGACGACGATCTCGAAGCAGATCATTTAGCCTACAAGGCCAAAATGTATACTTTGGTCGATGGGGTACTCAAGGGGTTCTCATGTGATGCATATCGTATAAAGATGGATTATTACTCCTACCGATATACATGGGGATATCTATGGAGTGCATGCATCTTACAGAACGTTGGTTGGTAAAGCCTTTTGATAAGGTTTCTACTCGGCAACAGTCCTTAATGACGCAAAAAAATTAGTTAAGAAGTGCGTACAATGCCAGTTTTATAGTCGGCAAATACACCAACCAGCTCAAACTCTTCAGACAATCCCTCTATCTTAGCCTTTTACGACTGGGGCTTGATATTCTAGGACCATTTCCCAAAGCACCAGGAGCCTTTGAGTTCCTTTTTGTAGCTATTGATACGTTCACAAAATGGATCAGGGCTGAACCTGTGACTGGGATAACAACGAAAGCCACAAAGAGATTCATGATGAGAAGTGTGATTACTCGATTTGGAGTTCCAAGTTGAATAATTACAAAGCAATTTTTGAATGCAAAATTGTTGGACCCTGGTGAACAACTCCCAGATCCTCTGTGTAAATCGCACTAGTCCAGGATCAGCTAGTGCACATAGCGGTTACAGTGACTTCAATCAAGCATAAATGACAAAATTTAATAATAAAAGAGTACAATCTTATGACCAAAGTTGACAATGATGTGCCTTGTCTACAAAGATAAAGAAAAATAACTGCGGAACAAACAGATAAAAGCGAAGCCTAAGCCTGCCCATAGGCAGACAACAGTAAGACATGGTCTACTCGTCCTGGTCCTCACCGTAGTCAAAGTCGTTCTCATTTGACATGATAATAGCAAGGGTGAGTGCAAACATGTACTCCGCAAGTCACACCGAGAATGCAACGTAATGATAAAGGCAACAAAGGAGGGCTTATATGGTTAATTGAGCATAAACAATTTTTAACGAAATACAATAAATAGATTAAAATTACTAAATTTAATATTATAAGTAAAGACTATAATGCAAAATAATAATATTAGTGCAGGCACTAATCTAACCACAGGTATCCCACCCGGACCATCTTTCCCCAAAAAGATTTCACATTTCTAGCTAAAACCATTTTATAAAAAATTCTAATCCTTGAAAAACTCTACTTATTATGCCCTTGATCGTGGGCATGACTATCTAGGATAGTTTATATACTCTATAGATGTTGTACAATTTTACCCAAAGATATGATTAACTCATTATGTTGGCCATTACACGCTTCCTTGGACGTGCGACTGAGTAACCATAATAAGGCCTTTACAAAGCTAAGTCTTCAACATGGCCACACCTTCACTAAAGTTTCACCCCAATAAAGAATCCACTAGATCGAGGCCCCTTCTTGTGCCACATGAGACTTCTCGTAGCCTACGCCTCTCACATTCAGCTTATAGCGATACTCAAGTTGGGACCCACTAATTAGTCAGCCAGGACAGTCTTATACCAGTCGTGTGGTAGTACAATTAGGCTTTATAGCAGTAGCTTATAGACTAGTCCTTAATAGAATTAGGCTCTATCCATATTTCCCCCTCATACCAAGTATTCACGTTGAGCCACTGAGCTACAATGTATACTAGCAAGCACCCACTACCTTATCCATGGTTTAAGTCTAAACCAAGTTTTATATTTTATTTTGAAATGTTCCATTCTTCTTGACTCACCAAAGTCAAGAATACATTTTAAAAGCTAAAATAGCTGTCCCAACCTAAAGTTATGTCTATACAAGTCTAAGTATTTGCTACAAAAATTCCCTAGTCATACTAATGTACGAACTAGAATTTTAATCTAAGGTGACAAGGTACAAGAATTTACAAAGTCAAGAGAGTCACAACAATTGGGTATTAACTAAAGTAAAAGCTGGATTTAAAATATAAGAAATAAAAATTATGAATGCAATATAATTTAAAAATAACATAAATTTATTTATAAACTGAGATCAACATGATCAAAAAAGTGTGACTCGCCTTGCTCTAAAGTTTGATACGAATTATCGTCGTAAAATTCACCTAAATCGTCGTAGTCTACACGTGAAAATAACCCATTAAATTTAAATAAAATTCAAATAGACTCCAAAATTTGAAAACATTGCAAATTTGGATAGATCTCGCTTTTAGATGAATTTGGAAATTTGAATAGGCTCAGTCGGAGTTAGGATGAAGGAGAATGAGCCTCCAAAAGTTTGAATTCTAAGAAAATGATAGAGAAAACACTATTAACCATTTTCTGAATTTTTGGAATTATTTTTCTATTGGAAAAATCATTTATGACATCAGTAGAGGATTATGGGAATTATTTTTTTAAAGGAAATTATTTTATGATGTCAACCTGATGTTAGCCCTCGGGTTTACTTTAGCTGACGACTGGGCCTTGTCTACCGTGGACTGGGTCCATAGACTAACAATCGGCCGAGGTGGCAAGGAGGCCAACATGGCGTCTAGGTGGCAAGTGATTGGGCATTTTTGCTAATGTGGTAGCCAGGTGGTGATGACGTGGCTGCTGATGTGGCTTGCGGGTGCTCTGGTGCGGACATGGCAGGCCATGTGGCGCTGACTCAGCTAGGTCGGCTGAGATGGTCGCCACATGTCGGTCGCATGTGCGTGCAGGTGGCATGGACTGCTGACTGGGCAATCGGGTGCTTGCACAGCGCTCATGTGGGCTGGAATTGTTAAGGTGGCATGCCACTGAGCACATCTGGCATCCACGTGGATGCGGACGGTGAGCTGTCATTGCCGTCGGTGGTGGCACACGGGAACCTATGGTTTGTTGGCATATCGGCGCGCGGCGGCAGCCGGTGAGGCATGAAATAAGAAGAGGGGAGCAAGGCGATTTGATCCTTACCTTGTGCGAGCTGAGGGGATTACTGAGGACGATGCTCCAGTGATGCTCATGGTCAGCGCTGAGGTGGCCGAGGCTCGCCTTGAAGTGGTGATGCCAACGATGGGGATGCCGAGGCACGAGGTCGATCGAGCCGACTGGAATTCCTCGCCGGGAGCTTGCCAATGGAGTGGAGGGGAAGAGTGGTGTGGGCGAACTCGAGCGAGCGGAGGGCGAAATTAAGAGCAGAGATAGATGGTGCCTAGTGAGGGGGGTCGGTGGGGGGCTTTCTAGGGGCGGGGCGACCGAGTGACGATGTCGGACCCCGGAGCAACGACTCTTTGATCCTCTGTGTAAATCGTACTAGTACAGGATCAAACTAGTGCACACAGTGGATAACAAAAATTTATGTCATGCACAATGACATTTATTCATTAACTAAATATGGGCCTGATGGCCAAAGTTTACATCAATAGTTTATAAACCAAAATTAAATATAAGCAGTGAAAAAAGAACTATAAAACAGCAGCCTATCCTACCTACCCACAGGCGAATGATTGTAAGACGTGGCCTACTCGTCGTTATTCTCACCGAAGTTAATGAAGTCCTTCTATGAAAATAGTGACGGAAACAACATGAATACAGAAAGTACTCCACAAGCTACACCAAGAGGTTTAACAGAGTTCATGCATACATAAGCATTGACAATGGAAGGCATAATAGGTTATTTGTGCGTAAAAGCATAATTAAAGTAAATACAGTAAATAGATTCAAAAGTTGAATTTGATACAATAGATAGAAAAGAGTAATTTAACAAAATAATATCATTAGTGCAGACTTCGACCGAACACTAACTATCCATAGGTATCCCACTTAGTCCATCTTTTCCAAAAAGATCTCACATAGATTTCATTCACCCACAAGCTTTTTAAAATCCTATGGATTCTATCCATCCATAGGCCTTTTTAGAAAATATTTTGAAAACCAAAGTCTAATCCATGAAAAACTTTACTCAGCTTGCTCATGACCATTGACACAACTATTCAGGATAGTTTATACACTTTGCAGAGGTTGTACAGCTTTACCCATAAGACATGATTATCTCATATTGTTGGCCATTACACGCTTCCGTCGACTAAAAAATCATAATAAAACCTTTACAATGCTAAGTCTTCAACCTGGTCACGCCGTCACTAAGATTTCATCATAACTTGAATCCACAAGTTGGAACCCCCTCTTGTGCCGTGTGAGACTTCTGATGGCCTATGCCACGCTCACATTCAACCTATAGCGAGACCAAAGTTGGGACTTCACAAATTAATTAGCCAGGACTGTCCCATACCAGTTTTATGGTAGTACGATATGGCTTTTCAACAGTAGCTCACAGACCGGTCCTTAACTTGACTTAGGCTCAAACTACAGACCCCTTGTGCCTGACAATCAACATTGTGTCACCGAACAATAATGCATGCCAACACCCACCACCTAACCATTAGCCTAGGTCCAAACCAAGATTTTATATTTTTCTTTGAAATATTCATATTCCTTCTTGACTCACCGAAGTCAAAAATAGATTTTCGAAACTCATCGTTTTCCAGTGAAACAAATATTCCCACTTAAATTATTCTAAGCATTGCTAAGTAATTCTATAAAATTTCTAGCTAATACTATTGTACTAACTAGATTTTCATCTAAGGTAATAAGGCATAAGGAAGTTCAATGTCAAATTTGGCCATACACAAAGGATTTAGGTATAATTAGAATTTAAATTGAATTTAAACTAGGTTTGAATAAAAGTATGTATGCATAATAATTTTAAAAATAACATAAATAATTTAAATTACTGGGAGTAACATGATCAAAGGTGTAACTTGCCTTGCTTCAAGTTTTGCTCAGGTTCGCTGAAGTTATACTCTCCGGATAGTCGTAGTCTACACGTGAAAAGTCAGAACAAACTAAATTTAAATAAAATCTAAATAAAATCCAAAAAATATGAAATATATATTGGGAGATAGAATACAAATTTAGATGAATTTAGGAATTTGAATGGTTCCAAATGGAGTTAGGACGAAGGAGAACGATTTCTGGTAGTTTGAATTCAAAAGAAATGAAAAAAAGGAATTCTTGGAATTCTTTTCTTTATGAAGGAAAAATAGTCGAA
Source organism: Melocanna baccifera (assembly GCA_036346265.1). Classification (NCBI taxonomy): domain Eukaryota; kingdom Viridiplantae; phylum Streptophyta; class Magnoliopsida; order Poales; family Poaceae; genus Melocanna; species Melocanna baccifera. The sequence goes on along the minus strand of CM070688.1, from coordinate 11,341,904 downwards.
AGCTACAATATTTGTGTATGGTCGAAACCATGATTGAATCGACAGTTGAAGTTGTGGAGGTCGAAGTTGAAAACAGATACTCCAAGTATGGGTGAAGTTGAAGTCAACAATTTGGTCGAAGACCCGGTCGAAACTGTACTGTCGTCGAAAAACACTGTAGCAGTCATGATTACTGTAGTTGTCGTGAACCAAGAGTAGTCGAAGTCGAGCGATCAGGTCGGCAATGAACGACCGTGGTCGAAAAAACAATTATGGTCGAATGGATTGGAGTTTAGACCATGGTTGGAGTAGTTATATTGGGTGAATCTTCAGGTGGTCGAAAGCTATGGTGGAATGCTAGAGTCAGAAAGCATAATGTTGTTGAATATCTATAGTCGATGGTCGAAAGCTCTAGAGAGTGGTCGGGATTGGTCAGGTGCTGATGTGGCACGCCATGTGGGTCGGATGCGGACATGGCTTGCCAAGTGGATAAAAGAAGAGAATGGCTTAGTGGAGGTCGTTAGATTGGAAACGGACGGTGACACATGGAAAAGTATGGACCATCTAAAAGTTTAGAGGAGTTCGGATAGTCTAATTGGTCCTAGGGGACGTTCGGACCATCCAAACAGCGACGGGCAGGGACGGCGGCGCGGCGCACAAAGCCCGTGGGCTCGCTGGCGGTGCGGGGCACGGCGACGGTTAGCGAGGTGAGGAAAAGAGAGAGAGAATTACGAGAAGTGCGTTGGTACTCTTGTGCATTACCGCAAGTGGCTGGAAGGTGGTCGGCGGCGAGGTGAAGTGGTGGCGACGGTGTTCCGGCGGTGCGGAAACTTAGCCAATGACTGGCCAAAAAAATTCAAAAATTATAAAATATATATTGAAAGATAGATTATGAATTTAGACGAATTTAACACTTGAATCACTTTATTCGGAGTTCGGACAAAGGAGAACGAGCAATTGAAAAATTGGCGGATCAGAAAATTCTGAAAAAGAAAAATCAGCAATATTCCTTTTGGAATATTCCAAAGGAATATTCCTGTGCGAAAGAGTAGCTTTTGGTGTTTTGACCATGGCGCCAGTGGAAAAAGACACGAAAGGTGATGCCAACTAGCAAAATGGATTGCAAAGAACCCGAGGCACATGTAGGAAGTGACAGCACGTCAAACGGAGCATGATAACAATGTGGATGGTGACAACGACATAGCGTTAGAGAGAAGAATAATTTTTGGGCAAAGAACATGAAGAAGTAAGGTGAGCACGGCCTAGAACGCAGTGAGGCAAGGCTAGGAAAAATATCGGTTAAACCGAAAACTCATCGAATGCGACACAATCGTCATTTGAGTGACGTCGGTACTGAAACACGAAAAACTCAATATCTTGGTGCTCGATGAGATGAATCCAAAACCGTCTGACAGGTAACCACCTGGGATGGTTTGGCACGATTTGACATGAATGGATTGTTGAAAGCATCTCCGGACAGATAGGGACTTGAAGTGCTAATTGCGGCCATGGCTAGGTGTCGGACGCAAAAATTTGTGCGAGGTTTTTGGACAAACGGAGGAGAGCATGGCGTGGAACGTGTCGAGACGAACTCAACAGCGCAGACGGCTCGGCCAACGGACTAGCGAAACACAGTGGAGAAGCCTTTTAGTAGCCCATAGGCTGACATCGATATTCCGGACGAACAGAGAAAGATATCATGCGAGAGTTACGATGAAACGAAGAGTAGAACGTGGGGAACATGGTGCTCACCTTGGTTGTGGTCGGACATGCACGGTCGGTCGGTGGCGATGTGAGGAACGGCGACCCGATTTGGCCCATGGTGGCGACGATGCTCTGGCGAAGTTCCGGTGAAGGCAAGGTGAGCACCATGTAGAACGCGACGAGGTGAAGCCAACGGTGTGGTCAAAAGTGGCAAGGCTTCACTGTAGGCGACGCAATAAGCCAAAGAACACTGCTTGGAACACAAAAGTAAAACTTCGATTGCGGCCAAGAGAAGAGGAGTGGGGACTTGAGATTTTCGGGGTTGAGTGAGGATGAGGAGGGGCTCACGGTGCTCCCTTATATAGGGGCTAAAGAGGTCCGAGGAGGAAGATCAAGCAACCATGTCTTTGAATGGCATAGGTTAATTTCTCGCGAAACTACTCACGAATGAGAGGGGAAACGGTGGGGAATAGAAGAGTCAAGCGAGAGGAAGTGAATGCAATTGATTTCAAGAAAAACCGTTGAGTAAATCAAAAGTTATGAAGATTTGAAGAAGCTTCAAAGAAACGATCCATGGCTGGCTCCATGAAGAAGAAAGGAAAAGGAGGAGAGAGAAAAGAGAGAAAAGAAAAAAAGAAAAAGAAGAAGAAAATTCAAAAAAATTTCATGAAAATTTTATAAAAATATTTGGAACCTGAAAAGATTAAATAAAATATTTTCGGAATTAACTGAAATTTATTTTAATTTTTAAAAATATTTTTATTTTTCTAGCTTTAAAATAATACAATAAATTACAAACAAAGCTTAAAAATCTTAAAAAATTTATAGAGGTTTCTAAAGCTATTTTGAACTTATAAAACTATTTGCAACTAAAATTTAGGTATTTTTCTTTATAAAATATTTTTAAAAAAGAAAGGCCCTTTTTTAGAGCAGAAAATCAGGTCAGCTAAAATTTTAAAATTTCAAGCAACCAAATAACTTTTATTTTTATTTTAAACTAAATTAATTACTCTTTTAGTTATTTATTTATTATTTTTTTAAGAAAAACTTGGGCTGTTATAGACGAGCTAACCGCAACCGTGGAAATGGTGGAGCAAAGGGCGTTGGGGGAGATAGGCTAAGCGTGCATAGGGAGTAGGGAGGTGGGTGAGGAACGTGTGGGAGGGGGTAGGGCGTGGGCTTAGAAAATAGTAGAAAACTCCAAATAAATCCCATAAAATTTCTAAAAATTCTAGAAATTGCAAGGAACCAAAATAAAACAAAATAAAATCATTTTGACCATAAATGCTTATAGATTTTAATTGCTTTTAATTTAGGAGAGAGGATTTAAATTATAGAAAATCCAAATAAATTCCAAATTTTTTTTGGGATGTCATAAAAATTTCAAGAATTTTATGATGAATTAGGTACCAAACTTTTCTATGCCTCAGTTGCCTAAGTCGTCAACCAGCTTGTAAAGAGTTTGGGGCTTGGGTAGAAGAATTGCCTTCAGTATTATGGGCAATTCACTTGACTCCCAATCAGGGACAGGAGACACTTCTTTTTTCCTAGTCTTTGGGGCAGAAGCGATGCTCCCTCTAGAACTAAGGATCCGGTCAATAAGGGTCCAGAACTTCGATGACTCCCACCAAGAGCAACTTCAAGCGGATGATATCAACCAGCTCGAAAAGAGAAGAGAAATCAAGCCTTAATCCGATTAGCAGTCTATCATGAAGCCATATGTATGTACTACGATCGTAAGGTCCAACCTCGTAGTTTTGCTATAGATGACTTAGTATTGAGGAAAATCCAATCCCAGTCCAATCAAAACAAGCTTTCTCCCAAGTGGGAAGTCCTTACACTATGGTTGAAGTCACGCATCCAGGCTCTATGCAACTTGCTATGGAGGACGGCCAGATTCTTTCAAACTCTTTCAATAACATTTCTACTCTTTCAATAAAGATTTTTCAATCTTTATTGTCATATGTTCAGTAGAGCTTCTTTTATATATGTTCGACCACTTCTAGTACATCCAAGTTATTTTGACTGGTTGGACAAGGGAACACTACTAGTCAAAGTCTCTCCTCTCTGCGTGTGGTCCTGTCCACTAGAAGGAGCTTCCTAGTGTCATTCTATTTCTAACTCTTGCTATCAGCATAAAACAATTGAGTTGTCTATGAGAACGTTGAACAGATGTAAGAGAAGGAATTCTGAGTGTTTGATCTGTCATCGTTTAAGTCTTTGATTTGATTAATCTGGTCAAAATGTGGTAACGTTACCTAGTCAAATCATTTCCTCTCTGCATGTGGTCCTACACACTAGAAGAAACTTTCTAATGTCGACTTATTTCTCACTTTTGCTGTCAGAACATAACAATCAAATTTGACAATGATGGTTGGATGAACTGCTATGCTCTCTGCATACTCTACTCGGTACTATTTGCTTTGTTTATCCATATAAACTAAGTAAATAGTCGGGGGCTAAGATAGAGTTATTAGTATAACCTTATTTCTTAATCAAAACTTCATTCTCTTCATTGCTTTTTTTCATCTTATAAGTACTAACTACTCAATAAGATAGATTGCAGGAAAAGAAAGATAATTTTCATTGATAAAGGTATATTCTTTACAAATCTTTTATTTACAAATCACTCTATGTTGAGTAGCTTCTCCCCCGTGACCCTTTGACCAATTGGTTCTAGTTCCTCAATTAGACGGGCTGCCTCTTCTTCAGAGCAGCCAAAGTCATGATCGATCTAGTGAAGGTTGAGGTTCTAGTCGTATGCCTTGAGTTTTGCCAAGGCATAGCTCACAACGCCTTTGATTGCATCCCGAATCGAGTCAGCTTGTTCGGTCTTTAAGATGGATAGATGTTTCTCGAGTGCTTCAACTTGTAGTCCAATCATACTTACATGGGCGGTTATGGTGTCCTCAAAAAGACTTATTTTCTCCGTGCCAACCTCATCGGGTAGATTGTTGAGGAATGAAACATTGTCTTGAAGGATGATTTTCATTGACTTCATTTTCTCTTGCCTATGAGTTGAAGCTTCAATGAGTTTCTTTATTTCAACCACTGACTCTATGAACAGAGTAAAGATGGTTAGAAGATTACTAATTAAAAAAATAGTTAGAAGAACCGGTTGAACGGTAAAGTTTTTCTTACTTACTAGTCTAGTGTCAAGCCTATCGACTTTGGCCTTGTGCTGGTCTTTCAGTAGTTGTTTTCTCTAGTTTGAGTCTTTATTAATACAATTAAGTTCTCTGATCACCTTGGTCTTCTCCTTGATCTCAGTGCGGAGTTTATTCATTTTGACCTCTTTTTCTTTCAGAATAAGAGAGTTAAGAGAAGATAAGAAAGGCATCCGAGTAAGTAGTATTAAGTTTAGAATTATTCATTTTGACCTCTTTTTCTTTCAGAATAAGAGAGTTAAGAGAAGATAAGAAAGGCATCCGAGTAAGTAGTATTAAGTTTAGAACTTACTGTTTTATTTTCTCTTCTAATGCTTTGATGGTATCATTGGCCTTTGTGAGGCTTAATGACTGGTCGGTGTTCTCCTTCTTAAGGCTCTACATCTCGATCTTCTCATTTTCAAGTGCAGCGGCTAAGAACTTCTCATCGCTCCTAAGCCAGCAAAGGATAAAAATAAGCATGAGTAATTGGACATGTGGTCAAAACTGAGTTCGACTACGAGAGCCAGTAACTTACCATGCGTCTGCCTTTCTGGCGAGTTTGATATTCATTTGTCGAAGGAGCATGAGTTGTCTACGGTACTCGACTGCAGTTGCCATGTCCTCCAATGCTCTCTAGATACAGAAAATCAGTGAGAAACCAAAAAAAACTACGTACGAATGTCTAAGTACTCGATACTTACATTCATGCCCCTATGGGCGAACTTGGCGAGTACCCCTCTGGGGTCTTTGAGCTCGTTAGGCTCATTGACCTTGTTTCACCATATCTTCTCGAGATGTTTGTCGTCGAAGATAAGAAGGTCTTTGGGGTGTGGAGCTTTGCTCAAAGGTCGACTAAAGGAAGATCCCACTACAAATGCGAGACTAAAAAAAGGCAGAGAAGAAGTTAGGATACCCTTCTTATTCTCCAACCGTACCTTCTTGGGGTTGAGGAGGGAAGTCCCTGATGTTTTCCTCCTCAGTGTGGCAGTCGAAAGTACCTCCAACCTCTTCACAAGTTATTTCTACCCTGTTTTCAGCTACTCAAACTTTTGTCGCTACGACCATCTCCATGGCCGTAATCATTACAGCTCTGGCAACAATCTCTATTGTTGCAGTGGTCATTTCTTTGACCACCATCTCCACCATTTCTTCAACTGCGGGCAAAGCTATAGGGGCTTTTCTGTAGGAGCATCTTTAGTCAATAGAGATGCCGTGCTAGAATTACAAAAGTAAGTTGGCATTCAAGAAAACATAGAGATAAAGTACCATGTTTATGCTTTCATTTTTGTACCTTGCTCTTGCACCTTTAATCTTCAACTTAGAATAAACCTTCCCTGAGAGTTTCTTGGATTGCTTCTCTTTGACCACGTCTGGTCATGGAGGAATGATGATGTCTTCAACCTTGTTTGGTCGATGGTCTTGAGCAAGAATTGATCTTTGTCCCTCTTGTCCCCCCTGGCAGTCGAGATCAGTTTCGACCACCTGGAGGGTAGACTCCTTCTCGACTACAGGTTTTGCTATTACAACAGTCTCCTTCACAAAAGATATAAAACTTTTCTAATTTTTCTTTTCGAGTTGCTTGACAAAGCCTTGAGAAGCTCTAACTGAGAAAGTTTCGGCATCGTAATAGAAGGGTATCTTGATCTTAGGACTCGGTTGCTCCAATACGGTTGCCCCTATCTCGCTTGGGTAATTGTCACCATAAGGAACTACTGGACAGAGCCAGTCTGAGCAGCGGGAGACAGGATGGCAAGGGGAACAGTCGCACTCGTGCTCCCCTTCTTCTTGTCAGTAGTTTTTGTTAGCCAACATCTCTTGGCCAGAGAAGCCTTAGCCTTCTCCGTCTCCTCTCCGATTACTATCAGTTTGACCCCTAGTTGTCCTTACAGTTAATTACGCCTATGCTCTATAAAGGAAAAATAAGAACACTATTTAGTCATTCTATACGACTATGAAGTACTAAAGATGAGATCCATCTTTCTATTACCTTTAGGCATTCTTCTTTCTCTTCGGTGGATACATCCACTATAATACAAGGGGCCACCACTTCGAGTGATGGAGTCTTCTCATAAACGAGCTTGGCCTGAGAGTTAATTTCCTCCAAATCAAGGTCTGTTATATAGGTAAAGTGGTCAATACACAATGCTCGAAATCTGGAATGTAATTTAATTATGAGTACGATTGCTACTTACCGTTCTCATAGTCTCTAGTCGTGACAGTGGCTCTCATAGTCCTTTAGTCGTGACAGTGGCTCTCATAGTCCACATGGGATGTGCTCGTTGCTTCAGGGGGCTAACAAGATGGTGTAGTCCTTTATCACGTGCCAGCTAGTGAGCCCCTTGTCCCTCAACTCTTTGATGGCTGAGATGTAGGGTGTTATCCAAGTGAGGTCCTTGGGGACCGATTCAAAGAAGTGTTCTTCTTCATAGCCTTCCCTACGAAGGAAAGACTATCTTCGCTAGTTGTCTTCTAATAGAACCACTTCTTCTTCTAACCTGGCCACGAAGATCGGGTGCACATTTGAATAATGAATCGTGCTCCAATCCCTCCTGCGCAGGTTCCCACTCCAATGCCTGGAGCGGCGGTAGAAGCAGAATAGAACCCTCCTTTTGATTGGGAGGGATGATCCCATAGGGTCTATAATTGGAGATACTATTGTTTTTGGTACAAAAGTTCATATATCAATGGGAAATGGTACAACTATGTCTTCCCATTATTGAGTTTAAGATCGTAGCTCCTGGCGATTTTGGCCTGCTGGCTCATTTCGTAGTAGAACTAAAAGAGCTCAAGATCTGAAGGGATAACCAAATAGGCCTCACAGAGGTACACGAAGACACTAAGCGTTGTGATCAAATTGGGAACCAAGTTTACCAATTTGACCCTAAAGTACTCGAGTATTACTGTGAGAAAAGGGTCAATAGGGAGATGAAGGCCGTACTCACAGTAGGCCTAAAACATCGGGATGAGTCTGATTTCTCCCGTTGGCCAATTTTGTCCAATCGCTTTGATCTACTTGATGAACTTTCATAGAGGAATCATCTTACCATTCTCCAATGCCCTCAATTTTACATTGTCCATCTCCGACACTGGCCAATTGGACGATGGCTTAGTCATTTTCTCGAGTGGTTGGTTTGGATTTGGAAGAGATTGGAGGAAGAAGATGAATTGGTCAGCGGCGGAAAGCACGAAGTAGATTGGAGCAATAGGGAAAAGTGAGGAGACCAAAAATTACCTGAGGCAACCTTTTATAACCGTGCATCAATTACCCATGTCGAGAACCGAATGGTTATTTCGGGAGCCGCTCCAGCGGACAGTTTTGTGAAAGTTGATCGAAAATCCCTTTGAAATCTGTCTATCTTCACAACTCAAAAGAAATTATCTTTTTGAATCAAAAATGCTTTGCTTTCGATCATCTATCATCTACGACTTCTCTTGCTCAAGTAAGTTATTTTCACTTGAAGTTGGGGGGCTAGATGACTTGAATAGAGTAATCCTCAAATTATCATATCATTATATTCTTTAAATATACCCCTTATCAATAAGGGAGAAATTCCACAGAGTGGTTTTAAGCTCTTCTAAGACCATCTCATAGTTATAAGCTATTTTACGACTACCTGGTTGTAAGTACTTCTACGACTACCTTATGATCGTAAGTTCTTCTACGAGTATGGCATACTTGTAAGTTATCCTACAACCATCGTTTGGTCGTGAACCTTTCCGTGGCCACTACATCTCGGACTAGCTTATCTACGATGACCTACCATGTCGTGGTTTGTACGACAAGTCAGTTAAAACGTGCGTTTATTGTTAATAACCGTACATGATCTCTCTCTGACAACAACCGCTGCACAGTAAACGGGTTACCACATCTCTCTGACAATAGCTCTCGTCGGACGATTATCACCGAATGTGTTGGGACGTATTTTGGTGCAGAACAACAACTATCGCTTCGTAGGTTATTTAAAGGTTGATGTCGGAGAAGAAAGGGGCCGATTCCGAATTGAATCCGCTTAGTGCAAGACATATTGCAAGGTTTTTTCACATCACTCTCAGTTGTAATAATTTCTTTGAGTAATAGCTACACAGGAAGTACGATTATTATTTTCTAAGAGAAGACCTAAACCTGTATAAAAATTCCCATGTTTTCTATGTGCTCGTAGCCAAGTCCTTAAGAGTTTATCCCGAATCCAAATAAATCATACGTAAAGTTGATACTAGAACACCGACATTATCCATTCCGAATTTTACTCAAAAATTCATATAATTTAAGATTGTGTATTTTTTTTCATAATTTTATCCATTCCCAATTTTACTCAAAAATTCATATAATTTAATAAATTTTCAAGTAAAATTTGGAATGGATAAAATTATAAAAAATGTACAAAATCAAGTACGCTTTGTCAGAAGGCTCCACAAAAAAATTTGTAATTTTTTAAAGCTCATTTACTATATGTAAGTAGTACACCTAAATGAGTTCGCTAATTATAAATTTTCACAGCTAATGATCCCGGCTAATTGGCCATAGCACGGTGGCCATGCAGGAGGGGAGGCCACCACATGGTGGTCGTGTGGGACTAGCCACCACCACACAATGGCCGTACGGATTTGCCTGCACCGCATAGTGGCGGTGTGGTCGGGACGGTGTCGGTTGGGAGGCACTTTCACATGGTGGCTGTGAAGAAAATAGACACAAGTTAAGAAATGAAATAGCATTTAGATGGGATTAGTAGGAATTATTTATTATAAATTAATTCAAAGGGGTGATTTACATAGTCACTGCAATGATCACATGAGTTAGAAAATGACATCACGTGTCACTGACATATGGCCCCAAGTGTCACCTGCATCCTCTATACATTGGATATTATTTCCCAATTTATATATCTTTTGTGGTGTTACTGGAAAATTTCCCCTAATTGCTAATTCAAATGTATAACAAAATATACAAGCTGTTATTCACCAATAGGGCTGTAAAAAAAGCTTGAGGCTCACGAACTACTCAAGCTCAGTTCGCTTTAGACTCGATTCGAGCTTGACTCGAGCTCCAAACGAGTCGAACTCGAGCCTATCCTCAAACTCGCGAGCTTTCATCGAGCCGGGCGAGCTATTCGCGAGCTTGAAGTTTTTTTATCCCGCGCCCGTTTCCCGGATCCGCCCCATTCCCAGATCCCGCTAACCCCGCGCGTGTTCCCAGATCCCGCCTGCTCCTCACGCCCCCGTCCCTCTCCCTCTCCCCAGTCCCCATCCCCTCCTCGCCCGCGCCGCTGCCCTCCTCTCCCCCCGTCCCCCTCCTCGCCCCCCCCCCGTCCCCCTCTTCTCCGACTCTCCTCCCCGGCCGCCCCATCGCCGCGGGCCCCTCCTCTCCCCCGCCGTCGCCCCTCCTCGCCGGCTCGCCCCCCCCGCCGCCGCCTCGGCTCGGCTCCCGCCCCCGTCCCCTCCTCCCCCCGCCGCCTCCTCGTTCGCGGATCGGCCGGATCCGGATCTCCCACCGTCTCGAGGCCGCCTCGCGCCGGCCACCGGCTGCCGCTCGGCCTCTTCCCCCCGGCTGAGGCCACATCTGCGCCCGATGGCGCCACCGCTCGGCGCCCCTCCTCTCCCCCGCAGCCGGTGCCCCTCCTCGACCCGGATCCAGCCAGATCTCTCCCCCGCCGCTGGTGCCCCTCCTCGCCGGCCTGCCCCTGCAGCTCGGCCACGGCTCCTACGGCAACGTCTCCCCCAACCGGCAACCGCCAGCAGGTACGCTCTTCGGCCCTCGGCACCGAGCCGTGTCGAGCCTACACGAGCCGTCCGAGCCGAGCTCGAGCCCAGCTTGAAGCTCAATGCAATCTCAAGCTCGCTCGAGCTTGGCTCGAGTTTCTACCGAGCTCAAGCCGAGCCAGGTCAAACTCGCTCGAGCTCGACTCGTTTACAGGCCTATTCACCAATAATTTGCCTAGATGTTCTCTATTTTTGTGATTTGTCTATTTTTTTATTTTACTAATAGTTTTATACTTTAACATCTCCGCAATTATTTATATGCTTTCCCAAATATTACTTTAAAGTTTCCACTCATCAATGTTCACAAAGTTTGCAATTTTTACAAAATTGACTAATTCTTTGTGAAAAGAATTATGATAATATCTATCATTGGAGAAATATGAATTGCTGAAAGTGCCACTGCACCTTGCCTAACGATGTACGGTTTACAAAGCTTTATGGGAAGTACCATCAAGACAGGATCATGGGCGCGCTATCACAAAGAAAAAAAATCACGTTTTCCTTCAAAAAAAAATGAGAAAATTTTCGTTATGACACCACTCATTTTTCCCCTGTACGAGGCGTTTCATCAAACATGCATGTTGTAGGCGATAGCCTACCTAGTAGCTAGGGGCAGTGAGGTTGATGGTAGGTGCAGATTAGCACGACAACTTTTGATACAGAGGTGTTCAAAATAATGTTGGTTTATATTTTTTTTTTGTAGTTGGCTGTTTTTTTACTGTAACTTAATTGGTTTATTTGACGTAATTAATTTTTAAAAATTTAAAAATAAAAAACATGTTAATCTATCATGAACAATATAAAAAATACGAAAAAAGAAAATAAAATAAAAAAACCAAAAATAAAATAATGAAAAAATGCGATAAAAAAAAGCTATCGCGACGCTAGAAGCCAACACCAGAAGCCAACTTGAGCGTAGCCATAGCTTTGTTTTATACAGTTTTTAACTTTTGGTTTTTAGAAGTTGATTTTTAAACGGAGTGATTTTTCAAAGTGATTTTTATAAGATGTTTATAAAAGTCATTGCAGAAACCACTTTGAACAGAATGACATCTTAACACGAGTGTTCTTCATTCGCTCAATCTTTTCCATAATCAACCAAAATCCATAACAAAAAATCAAAAGCTACAGTCCTTTTGAATAAGGCCGTAATGAGACAATGAGGTTAACGGAGGAAAATTACTTGCACAGGCATGGTGGCAAAGGTTAGTGGCATAATAACATAAAATGAGTTGACACAACAAATGAGGCCATGAGGGCCATGTTTGGCATTTGGCAACATAGTTTTAGATGGTGAAGCATTTTCAGAGGTGCTACTTTTAACACGGAGATTGGGAAGAGGAAGAAGGGAACGCGATCACGCGAATTGTTGTTACTTCAAAAAATTTATCTCGGATGATGGTGTTTAATTTGTTGGCGATACATTAAAAAAATTCTCCAATATTTTTTCTTTAAACAAATTCAAGATACCTTGTGGTATTCACTGTGATAGAAAAATGACAAGGCATCTCACATCGTATGCCATATTGCCATAGGATTAACCAAAAATAAGATGTGTGTAATTGAGTAGGAAGAATTGGAATATATAGAACATGCTCGAAATTATGGTATTTATGTGTATATATCCTCTCATATACTCCCTCTAGGAGGCAAAGTGACGCACTAGAATGCGTATGTGCAATTAAAAAATATTAATTTTGACTAAAAATATTGTCAATAATATATTGTTTGGATATAAAATATGATATGAGTAAATATTTCATAATTTTTTATTAATATTACACTTTTATAACTTTGATGAATATATGACAGCAAATTCATTATCTTTACTAAAGGGAGTAATCGCTACCATAGCCATAGCACGACAGAGTGTCGATTGCTCCACTATCTTCGAAACATTGTGCTTGTTTAAGCAGAATGTTGGTGTTTTTCAAGGAGTTTAAGCATTGTTCTGCACGTTACACAGTACAGTTATATTTTCAAAAAAAAGTATAGATTTATATGGTTTTCTTGGGCAGCATGCATGCAATTATTGTAGATTATATATAACCAACAAATTTGGATGCAGTCGAGTTGATGAGCTAGCTGCTGATTGCAACAAGCTTCGTGACGGAACGAATGATCTAATCGTCAAAAGATGCTTGAGAACAAGAATAAAACATATTATGATTACGTTGTTTCTGTCAGCTGCTGAGATGAAAAATTATCATAGACATTCTTTAGAGTATGGAATGGTATGAAGCTAGTTTCCCCTTGAGCTGCTGGTTTTGCAAATGTGATTTAATCAGGATTAGCATTTCAAATCATGAATTTACAGTGTTCTATTTTAAACAAATTACCACTCATGACCTCGCAAAAAAACCACTCCTGACAAAAAGTCCAATTAATGTTTTTTTCTTAGACCATAAATGAGGAGCCAACATGTTACATGAGGACTTACTAGTACCATTTCTATCCTAGTACTACTCTTGCCCCGAAATTCTTGGCATTTATGGCCCCGTCGTGTTAATTTTTTTTTGCACATATGGCGCCCATGGGATTTTTTCACGCTTTTGGCCCCCTCTCAAGCACGGAGAGCACCGCGCGTGATGCCTGGCACGTCCTGCGCTCCCGTGGCACGAAAAGAGGTGGCAAAGAGCGGGACATTGTGAAGCGCAGGAAGAAAGTTTGGGTTGCAGGGCGTGGCCACCTACCGCGCCACCGTAGCACAGGAAAGGGACCCCACTTCCCACGCCCCTACCACATGAAGCGGCACCTCCTGCACCCCCTACCGCATGAAGGCGATGAGTTTTATTTTTTTATGACATGGGTGCAATTTTATTTGTTAGGGTTTGCACAAAAAACGTTTGGGTTTTATCATTAGGGTTTTTGGGAAAATATTTGGTTTTAGTTTTTTGCTAAGAACCTGAGGGTTTTTCGTTGCGGTTTTTGCAAAAAGATGTTACGATATTTTTGTTTCACAAAGATAAATGTGGATGACTAGATCGTACACTAATGGATGAAACAAATCAAGTGACGTTAATGTTTTATGTTCTGTTGGCCCTGTTGGCATCGTTTTTGCAATTCTAGATCCAATGGCTAGTTTGTTGCATATGTGGCCCTCTCCTAGAGTGCGGATGAACTGGTGCCCATAGTGGTTTTGCTAGAACTATGAACTGCAATTTTGCTGCAAAGTGTAGCGAAGTAGCGAGGCACAAGACCTGAGATATATTACAGTCCCAGAAATGGATGTGTAACAGCCCACCTGTTTATTTCAAAAATTAGGGTAAAAAATTAATTCAATTTAAGATAAAACTTTTTGCTTTTGGTTGTTTAAAATTTTAAAAATTTACTTGTTTGTTTTGGTTTTTAAAAAGGAATTTTATTTGAAAAGTAGTTTAAGTAAAAATATTAAAATATTATTAAATAAAGGATATTTTTAATTTTTGTAAAACTCCTAATTCAAATTAATTATTTGAAATTATTTGGCTTTTATTTGAGTTGTTGTGTTTCCTGGATTTTAAAAATTAATTTTAAAATAAAAATGTATTTTTAGTTTCAAAATTTAATATCAAAATAAGTTGAAAATATTTTTCATAAGTCCAAAATGGTTTCAAGAATTTTGGTGATTTTTTCTAAAATTTTTTGGAGTTTATTTACTATTTTTCTAAGTATTTATTCTCTTTCTCAGGTTTTCTAAAAAACAAAAATTAAAATTAAAACTTTAAAACCTTCTGCCTTCACCTACAGGCGATGTGTGGATGGCTTGGATCCCCCTACATTGCCGCCTAAGCCTATCCCAGCCGCCCGCTTTTTTCCTCCCTCCCTCCGCGCGTCGCCACCATCAGATCTCCATCCGACAGCTCCTGCCAACCCCCTCCTTCCACTGGCACGAGGGCCCCGCTGTCATCCCTACTATCGCGCCTCCCCTCCCCTTTCCTTACTCTTCCCTCCCCTTTCCTTCTTTTCGCTAGTGACCAGAGCCCCACTAAATCCTCACCTTCCTTTTTCGCCCCTTCTACGGTTTAGGAAACCGTGCGCGATATGGAAATGAATCCCATAATGCTTGCGCCTCTTTCTTCCCCACCTCACCTTTCCTTTCTTCTCTCTATTTCTTTCCTTCCACCAGTCGCCAATCTAGCAAGAATCATGGCTTGTCCCCCCCTCCGCCCTATATAAAGGGGTCCCCTAGCACCTCCTTGCCTCACACCACCACCTCCCTGCCTCCTTCTCCATTACGCGTGCCCCAAGTCTCCCCGCACCACAGCTCTCCCCCTCCGCTCGCTTGCTGAGCCACAGTGAGCAATTCCCACTGTTTTGGCCACCCTCGAGGAGCGCCGACACCTCCACAAGCTAACTCGCGCACTAGTGAACCAAGTCCACTCCTTCGCCGAGCAAGAGCTCCGCTAGAGCTTAACTTTTGTCATAGCACCAAATGGTGCTGGTGCCTTTCTCGACGCTAGCCACCCTTTGAGCCATTTCGATAATGTTCATGTAGCCCAGTGCAACCCCCTCCCTTCCCTCTCTCTTTTGCGCTACTTGCCAACCGCCACCGCTCGCTGTAGCACCAGTGACCATTGGTTTTCGTGTGCCACCCCTCGTCGGCAGGTCCACGTCAGACAACATAGTTGAGGAGGCCACCACCTGGTGCCACATGGCGGCCCACCTCAGCACTGAGCCGCCACATGGCATGCCATGCCAACATGCACACCACCTCCTCCCTTGAAAGTTCGGACCAGTCCGAACGTCCCCCATGACTAATCGGATAGTCCGAATGACTCTTTTGCCGATCGAATAGTCCGAACCCCCTTTGGCCATTCATTTGGCGATCGGACAGTCTAAACATTATTTTAATAGATCGGATGGTCCGGACGGACGCCACACCATACAAGTCAAACTGCATGCCTACGTGGCAACCACTTGGTGTGCCACCTCATGGCACAGTCCACGTGGCAGCCACATGGCATGCCACATCAATACTAAGCCATCCACCGGCCACATCAGCACCACGTGTCAGACATGTGGCAGTCACGTGTCAGCAAATCTACCACGTCACCTACCACGTGTAGAGCTGACATCAGCATGACATCATAAACTAGATTTTCTTTTAGAAAAATAATTCCATAAATTCTCTGATGGCATTATAAATATCTTTTTCTTTAGAAAAATAATTATAAAAATCTTGGTTTTTCAATTTCTTTAGAATTCAAACTTCCAAAGACCCGTTCTCCTTCATCCTAGCTCCGATTGAGCCTATTCAAATTTCTAAATTCATCAAAAAAAATTCTCTATCCATTTATACCCTCCTTTTTATTATTTTTAGTTTATTTGAGTTTATTTAAATTTATTTGAGTTTGCTTAGGTATTTTCATGTGTAGACTTCGATGATTCAGAATTTGACTTCAAGGACTCACTCATTAGAAGAGCAAGGCAAGTTATATACCTTAATCATGTTGATCTCAGATTGTGAAATAAAATTATATTGTTTTAAATTATTCTGCATGTATATTTTTTGTTCCACGTATTTCAATTCAGTTGATGCCTATTTGTTATTACCTCCTTTGATATTGATTCCTGAATACCTTGTTACCCTAGAATAAAACTTTAGTTAGTACACTTGTATGACTAGAGAAGTTTTGTAGCAAATACTTAGACCTGCATAGTTATAATTTTAAGTTGGGATAGCCTTTTCACATAAAATGATGAGCTTTTCAAATGTATTTCTTAACTTCAGTGAGTCAAGAAAGTCTATAAAATATTTTAAAATAAAATATAAAAAATAGTTTAGACTTAGGCAAATGATTAGATGGTGGGTGCTTGCTGGTATGTATTGTTGTTCAATGACACGATGTTGATTGCTAAGCACAAGAGGTATGTGGAAGTGTCTAAGTCAATTAAGGACCGGTCTGTGAGCTACTGCTATAAAGCCCTTTTTGTACTACTATAAAGCTGGTATGGGACAGTCCTGACTGACTAATTTTGTAGGTCCCAACTTGAGTCTCGCTGTAGGTTACAAGTGAGCATGGCGTAGGTCATGTGAAGTCTCACTCGGCTCAAGAAGGGGTCATGGTCTGGTGGATTCTTTACTGTGGTGAAATCTTAGTATTGGCTTGGCCAGGTTGAATGTTTTGCTTTGTAAAAGCCTTGTCGTGATCTTCTCGCCACATATCAAAGGAAGTGTGCTTATCCGGTGGCAATATGGGAAGATATTGTCTTGTGAGTAAAGCTATACAACCTCTATAGAGTGTAAAAATTATCCTGATAACCGTGTCTATGGTCATAGGCAAGTTAAATAAAGTTTTTCATGGATTATATTTTAGTTTTCAAAATAGTTTTTGAAAAGACTTATGGATGGATAGAATCCATAGGAGATTAAAAAACATATAGATGGATGAAATCCATATGAGATCTTTTGAAAAAGATAGTCCAGGTGGGATGCCCGTGGTTAGGTTAGTGTGAAAGATAGACCTGCACTAATGGTATTAATTTCATTATAATATTGTCTTTACTTTCTATATTAAATTCGGCAATTTTCAATCTATTTATTGTATTTCTTTAAATGCTGCTATATGCTCAAACAAACTCTATATGCCTTCCTTTGTTGTCTTAATCATTGTATTATATTTTTTCATGTGACTTGTAGAGTACAAGTTTTTACTCACCCTTGCTTTCACATCTCAGAGGAGGATGACTTCGACTACGGTAAAGACCAAGATGAGTAGGCCGTGTCTTACTATCGTTTGCCTGTGAGTAGGCTCAGTGGGTTTCTTTCCCTTTGGTGTTTTTCTTTTGCTGTTATTATTTAAATTTGGCCTATGGGCCATGGATGTAGACTTTGGCCGTTAGGCCCATATTAGTTAATAAATAAATGTCATTATGGTTGATATTTATCTTTATTGTATACTATGTGCACTAGCTAATCCTAGACACGTGTGATTTACACAGATAATCTAGGAGTCATTGCTTCGAGGTCCGATAGGACACATATTAGATTTTGTTGCATGGCATGGTGGTTCGACTAATTGTTTTTATCAACCTCGGTAGAACTATGGTATAAAGCGATAGAATCATCCGGACCATGTATGAATACATACTTTAGAATGGCCTGATCTACTGCGTGGACCGAGGTTATTTCCCTTCCTTGCGATTTTGGCATTGTAGTCCTCGCCCGCCGCCCTGGCCTTGGTCACCCTTTTGCTCTTTCTCTCGCGCTCCTCCTCGTGAGCCTCATGCTCCCTACACCTACACATCTCTAGATGAGTTTATGTTTCCCATTAGATACGCTTGCTATGCTCTTCATTGTGCTGCCACTTCTCCCTCCTCTCATGGTCCATCTCGGCATCCCACTCCTCACAAACAAAACACCACTGGTTGTGTGGGTGGATCTCTTAGTCGATTCGCTTGTGAAACACACATAGCGGATCTGAAGAGTATGGGTAGATTGGAGAGGTTGTTAGTGCACGCTTTCAAGTAGGAATGGCAGGGAATATGCTCTAACTAGTCCTTACCAGCTGGTAGTAGTGCCCCATGTCCCAACGTCGGTTGAGGTATTCTCAGGTGTAGTTAGGGCAACTCTAGTAACGCATGTCCAAGCTTAACTGTTGCTTGGATTTAAAGAACTTTCATGTGCCCCCATACTAGTAGAGGGTCAGCGTCTTCCCTTCAGGCGGGTTTTGTGGCGAACGCTTGGTGGAAATATCATGGTAGGGTTTGGAGCTATAGGGGCATCGTTGCGGGGAGGTGGCCTTCTGGCATGGGTGTTTTGCTCATCGTGGGCTGCAGTAGCTCTTGCTAGTTGGTTAATCTCCTCCCATTGTTTCTCCATATGAGCATGGTAATGTGGTACTCTTGTTGCATGAAACCCCACCATGGAATGGGTAGTATTCATATGCCAAGCTGGTACGGTGAACATGGCATAAGTCCAATTAGGTTGATGCAAATTCACGTCTACGAGGCAACGACCCCGAGGAGGAATCTTGCTACAGCGTTGCGTCATGTCGCTCTACGAAGATGCCTCGTTGGGTCATGTCGCTGCTCAAAGCTAGCTCATCGGGTCACATCGCTGCGCTAGGTTGGCTCGTTGGGTCACATAGGCGTGCAAAGATGCCCATTGTGTCCACATAGATTGATGAACTATGAAGCCGTCGAAGCAATAATAACAGCTAGTAAGCTTTTTCAAAGAAATAGGCATGGATATACATTGGATAGGCGTACATCGTATAGAGGATTATAGGGAAAAATGCAATGGTACGGAACACAAGATACATAAACTCATGGTGTGCCATTTGCTACTTGCCCCAACGGCGTAGCTGATCCTCAATGAAGGTGTGTCTGTTCAGGGAGCACCGTACGTCTTGGAGCTCGTAGTGTGAGGGCTAGGTGGGAAGCGGGGTTGCAGAAAACTCGTTGTATGTATCCAGGGGTGGCCTGAGCATAATGTCCACCCAGTCGCTCGAAGAGGGCTGCACACTCTGCGGAAAGGGAACACATGGGTTAGGGCAGACCTTATGACCTTTGCAGTGAGTAGTTGTATTGAAAGTCATTTACCTAGGGAGTCCCAAGTGCAAATGATGGACCTTGGCCTTGCTATGCGAATTGTTCTGTCCAAACCTATGGATTTTATGCGATGCGTTAGTCCAGGGCAGCGTGCAATGAAAAAGTTGTGTTTATTACGTTATAGTGTACCAGTGTATGTGGATGTGTAGACGATGATCCTCTAGGCCAATCGACGCTGTCATGTTGCATAGTGTATCCTTGGTACATCTAGATGAACCACTGGTTGCGCTCACATAGGTCGGACTGAACACCATGTGCGAACGTGGGCAACACATCATCACGATGCTGGGGCTAGTTAGGGTCGCTGTATGGAGTCACCCCGATCAACTCAGCAAGGATGTCTGGTCCTGTGACTCCCTCCGTGATGACGATGGCTGCAACAGAGTGTTGTCTTCTCGCAAGTGCTACAAGAAAAAAAATGGTAATGAGAGATACGTTACAATTGAGTGCATGAACAAATAACTCGCAACTGCAATTGAGTTAGAGATGTGTTGCGGTGCACAACTAGGGGAATACTTTACCGTCTCGTCCTAACATGCTGTCCAGTGAGGGTCCAGACCTGCTCTTGCAATGGCGTCGTGTATGACCTCCCCTGGATGTTGTGGCATTGGCATAGTCAGCTTGCTCCTGGTGCATGGAACGTACCATATCAAGTCATTGCTCCTCCATCCTTGCCTCATTTGCCTGCAAGTGAATTCAGATGTTAAACAATCCACAAAAGAGATGCAACTAATAGGTTAATTGATAAAACCAAATAATGACATACCCATGGGCCTATGCTTGAAGAGGACGTCCCTGGGGCGATGCCACCTACTGGTACAGCCCAAACTGTCTTATGACCAACTGTGGGAAGTAAGACTCAACCATACGGGAGAACACTAAGTGACAGGTCATCGACCAATACGCGTGGTCCTAACTGCACTAAGAGGACAAGCCGTAGGGGGGCCATCTCTGTAATGAACTATTTAGTACATGGTCACCAGGTGACCTCTTCCTCATGGAGAGTCTCGAATAGGTTATAGAACTCAAGGTACAAACACCTCGGTCTCTCCCTGGCCCACCCTAGTTGACCTCGTGTCCAATGAGTACCCATTGTTAGCCTGTCAACTGGATGGGCACTACGCCCACCTCATAAAACTAGGGAATGAGCTGAAAAGGGTGCACAACACTTCGAAAGTACATTTAGCCAACTGAAAAGTGCTTCCACGACCAACTACAATAGGGTGTAGCATATGGCAAGGATTGGCTCCTTTGTCGTACTATGCTGTGAGGCATCACACAAGCCTCGATACGTGACACAAAGCACTATAGAGCCCCAACTGTATTATGGGACCTCATCGGCCAGGCGTCCGCCAACTCCTTAGTAAGGTGGATGAAGCCGGGTGGCACTAGATCTCCTTGAGTCATTGAAAACAAGACCCACTTAAATAGGAACAACAAGTATGCGAGGTAGTGTGTGTGCACTACCTCGTTAGTTGTGTCCATGAGTCAGGTCATCTACCGATGATGCCACGAATGTAGCACCCCTGATATTTTCTTAGGGATTGGGTGACCGATCATGTCAGCCATACATGCCTTCCATTCTGCTCGCCTAATTTAGTACAATAGAGACAAATTGAAGACATGAATAGAAACATGCATCATTGAATACAGAGTTCGAAACTACAAACTCAGATACATTGAAAGCATTAGAATGAATGTACCATTGTTCAACACATTGGAGCATGTACAACACGACAACAAATAACAGTAGTGCATATGAACACATTTGAACAACCAGACAACATCACAATGCGAGCAGTAAAACTTGGTTGCTACAATGCATTGCTCGAGCTGGACCTAATTAGGTAGTTACCGATGGAGTGGTCGACCATCTTGCAAAGTCTGCATCTAGGCCACCTAGCCTGTTGCCCATGCTGGCTATCATCCATGTTGTTACGGATGCAATGGGACTATCGTCTTCCATGGCTAGCCTACTTCAGTGCAACGTTTGGCACCTACTTCACCTGCCCTGGCCAAAGGTCACTGTAATGCGTGTCTAGCCCATACAAATTGAACTCGGCATTCCAAGTGCTGTACAGGTGGTGAATGTCATAGTACTCCGATATGTAATGCACCGAGGCCTGGCTCTATGCCGCATACATATGGGAGCACAGCTTATGAAGAAGTTGTAGCTTGTTGCAGGTGTAACAAGCTTCATCATCGATCGTGAGACTTGTTTGCGATCCCCTCTATCCTGAACCATGACATATTTCTCCCTGAGACAAATATCAAACTTCTTCCTGATATCGTCCATGGTCCAAGCAACATGCGAATGAGCCTTCTTGATCTTCTTGTCCATTCTTACCTGCATTACTTCTAAGAATTGTTTGCCCTCCTCAAGATGCTTTTTCGCCATCATTGCTCTGTTGATGAAGTAGCTAATGGTACAATTCTAGCTCTCCTCTATGACTGTAGTGATCGGTAGGGATCTGACAGCCTTCAGGACACCGTTGTATATATCGGACATGTTGGTTGTCATGATTCCATATCTTGCACCACCGGTGTTGTGGAGCAAAGACCATTTCTCCAAGTTTGGTGCATGCGAGTTAACCCACTACATGACTCCTCAACTCTAGCAAACCTTGCCACCGCTGCCCCTTGCTCAAAATCATTCACATGCCTCACATGCTTGCCAGTCTCCTCGTCGAGTTGTCTCCACACGGCCTCGGACTTCCTCCTTTGGTTTTGCATGCATAGCTCCTTGAATATCTTCATGAGGTCTTTTGCTTCGAAACCTTGTGTGGAAGTTAGCCGTGAGATGCCTTATGCAGCAACGGTTACTTAGGTCGTTCCATTGGAACAGGGGCTCCGTCCTGTTCTATATTGTGCTCAACACAGACCTCGCATATATCGCCGCAATAAGGTTGCACACAACCTCCATGTAATTGCTCCATAATGCATCACTGGTCACCTTCAGAAATTGCCAAAATATCTATGTGCACCACCCACCACTAAGGCATACAACAGCTCGATGTGTACCTTCTTGCTTGCAATGGCCCAATTGAACGCGGAATGCACACACCTCCTCAGCTCTAGGAGGCTCATATCCTTTAGACCCAGCGCCCTAGATCATAGTCTGGTCACACTATGATAGGTCTACCCCATATGGTCCATCGTGCACGAGGCTATCCTCGTAGAACATGAACAAATCCTAAATGTCCGACATGACGTACCTGACACAGATGTGTATGAAACCCACTTAGTACATGATATGCAATGATCATGCCATATAATAGCTGGTACCATACATTATGCGGATTTATCTTCTTGCAAGTGGATCATGTTTCCACACTTTGAGTACAACTTTAATATTTCACCATACGCAACCACTTCATTCTGAGCACACTAATTATTTTATTGTAAACTATCATACCATGACTTACACACTTCAAAGTATCACGTAAAAAATTAAAATAAATTTGCTATGTCTAGAAGTCCGTGTGCTCAGACCTAGCAATGTCAAAATTATTTCTCTAATTCAAAATTAATTGTAATATCGTACGCACTGCATAATCATTTTCCTTAATGTACCAGTTGCAACATTTTTGTTCGTATGCATATTAATTTAGGTACACACTACGTTTCTCGTGTGGCCATCCCATGCTCCTAAGCTCAACGTGTGTTATTGGCATGCCAACTGCATCCAAACAACACACCTACCTACACTTTACTGCCAACTAATACCAAGTCATTGCAATGCCAACTACATTCCTTAGATCCAAATATTGTGCATTCTTATTCACCACGCAAACTTACTTCTATTTTCCAATCACTTCTAATTTTTTTGTGCTATCATCCCAAGGTTCTTACATACTAGGATTTCAAAGTGAACATACGTAAGCTATGTCATGCATGTAATTACCGTCACTAATTAAGAACTAACCATACTAACAACATTACATCCTGTAAGTGAATCAACGGTACAGACCAAATACACATGCCTAACTAGTACTTTCCCATACTAACATACTATCATTTAGTTAATTACATGCTAATCATATTTCTAAAATACTCACGGCTTTTCTTCTTACACTCCGCAACATCCCACACTAGGCTGCCTCTTTCCGCGCCTCAAGAGCACAGGATGTGCCAAGCATCACACGCGGTGCTCTCTGCGCTCGGGCGGGGGCCAAAAGTGCGAAAAAATCC
The DNA here is from genome assembly GCA_036346265.1 of Melocanna baccifera. NCBI lineage: Eukaryota > Viridiplantae > Streptophyta > Magnoliopsida > Poales > Poaceae > Melocanna > Melocanna baccifera. The sequence continues at coordinate 11,318,589 of CM070688.1, read as the reverse complement.
TGCGGGGCAATATGTGCAAAAAGTTAATGCAACGGGGCCACAAATGCCAAGAATTCCCCGCCCACATGCTTAATCAAAATGACTATGATCAATAAAATAAAGGTTGCAAAATAATAACCACAAACACTAGTAACAATTATTTTTTTTATAATATAGGAGATAACAGTTGTGAGCCAACCTTTTCTTTTTCTTTCTTCTTTTAGGATCATTCTTCTTTTCTTTCCTAATTCATTATGTGTTGTCCACAAAAATCAACGATAATTATGATAGTAGAAAATTGCCATGTATATAGGGTACATCTAGGGTGCAAATATCTTGGCTAGAATATCAAATTAACTTAGTTTTTAAAAAAGAATTGATGAAATAATCCGTACTAAACATATTAATTATTTATATTCTTTTTAAGCATGAATCTTTTATATTTTGATTCCAAAAGTGGTTTGTGTTGGGATAAATCATGCATGTAATTACCGTCACTAATTAAGAACTAACCATACTAACAACATTACATCCTGTAAGTGAATCAACGGTACAGACCAAATACACATGCCTAACTAGTACTTTCCCATACTAACATACTATCATTTAGTTAATTACATGCTAATCATATTTCTAAAATACTCACGGCTTTTCTTCTTACACTCCGCAACATCCCACACTAGGCTGCCTCTTTCCGCGCCTCAAGAGCACAGGATGTGCCAAGCATCACACGCGGTTCTCTCTGCGCTCGGGCGGGGGCCAAAAGTGCGAAAAAATCCTGCGGGGCAATATGTGCAAAAAGTTAATGCAACGGGGCCACAAATGCCAAGAATTCCCCGCCCACATGCTTAATCAAAATGACTATGATCAATAAAATAAAGGTTGCAAAATAATAACCACAAACACTAGTAACAATTATTTTTTTTATAATATAGGAGATAACAGTTGTGAGCCAACCTTTTCTTTTTCTTTCTTCTTTTAGGATCATTCTTCTTTTCTTTCCTAATTCATTATGTGTTGTCCACAAAAATCAACGATAATTATGATAGTAGAAAATTGCCATGTATATAGGGTACATCTAGGGTGCAAATATCTTGGCTAGAATATCAAATTAACTTAGTTTTTAAAAAAGAATTGATGAAATAATCCGTACTAAACATATTAATTATTTATATTCTTTTTAAGCATGAATCTTTTATATTTTGATTCCAAAAGTGGTTTGTGTTGGGATAAATAAATAAATAAGACAAATTTGTAGCAAATTGTTAATTAAAAAAGAAAAGAATAAGGAAATGATAGAGGTTACTACTCAAATAATAATTTTTTGTCCCAAACCCAATCAAGCTTTGAAATTAAATTTTAGTGTGGTTAGTAAACCTTGGATAATTTTGCTGAATATTTTGGATGTTTAAGTTGATCGAATACCCTAACTAAGTAGTAAGGTGCCTTTTACACTACAACACTATGTATAGTACCCCCCATACATATTTGGCGTGCAATCGCTATGTGCAAACTAAGTACCAGTATAAACCCATATAAATTTCATGCACTCATATAAGTTTAACTAGAATGCAATAATTTCATAAAAAGGGACACCCTTCCCTATGAAATTCACGTAAGAAACTCACCTTAGCCACTTTTGGATCATAGGAATTTTTCTTGATTCCTACGAGAGTCGAGTTATTTTATGTGAAATTCTTATGTTCCAAACATGCTACAATTATTGGTGATGCAGAAAGGCTAAGAGCTTGTAACATCCCAACTTTTGCAGCTTTTTAATGTTTTTGTCGAAAGAAAAGTTTCCCAAAATATTCCCTATTTTTATTTGAATTAATAAATTTTAATTAGAAATTTTAGAAATTAAAATAAGTTAATATGAATAAACAAAAAATCAATTAAATTCCAAAATTTTTATTTGAGTTCATGATGTTCAAACGTATTTTCCTAAATTTTCTCAAAACTTTCTGAGTTCATTTGCTATTTTCTTGGCATATTTGAATTCTCTATATTTTCTAAAAAGCAAAAGTAATTTAAATTATGGGAAATCAATCAGGCTAAATTCTCCCAGCCCATCTCCTTTTCTCTCTCCTTGGCCCAGTCCAATTTACCAACATGCCAGTATAGCTTTGCAGCCTAGCCCAGTCGAACCACGCCTGTAACGCGCAAGCGTGTGCCACGCGTCCCCATCACCGGGCTATCGCCGACAGGTATGCCCCACCTATCGGCATCATCATCTCTGACCTAGACTCCTTGTCGCCGCCATGCTAGAATAGGACTTTGCCTTGCCGTCACACTCCTACGCTATGAATAAGACCCTGGGCCTTGGCTTCTGCACCCCAAGCCGATTCACATCACGAAACCCTAGTCAATGCTCTCAGATTCATCGCAGTCTCTCTAGAATTGATGGGAGAAGCTTTGTCACCACCGATGTGGTCGACGAGGAATTCCACTGTAGTTAGTGAGTCTTGAGCCCCACCATTGCCACCCTTAGCTTTGTCTCACCGTCTCTACCTCACTCGTCGTCTGGATTTGGTCAAAGCCTAATAGATCTAAGCCACCACCATGACCAAGAGTTTTCCATCACTAAAACCTCATTGTCATCCATCTTTGATGACCATTGGTCTCTGTGCCAAGCCTGTTCGCATCGCTAGCACTCCAAGAGCCAACGCGCTTGTCGCAGAACCCCACCAAGGCTAGTCTCGCTGTCGGACCATCCACCCGAGCTAGCTTTACCGTCGACCTCGCCATCTCCCTCCACTAGATCTGAGCTAGTAGATGAGTTTACCATTGTCTTGGGATTGCTCCAATGTCACCATCATTGGCCATCTCTGCCATTGAGCCGTCGCCATTGTCGATCTTTTGTATAATAGAGAATTGGGTAGCATCACCCTGGTCACTTAAGGACTTAACTTTGTGCGCTATTGAACTGAACCCCCTCGTACAACCATATGCTCTATGGAAAGGGCCTAGCTCAATAAGTTACCAAGTTCTAATATTGACTCCTTAGGTGGTAGGTTAAGCTTCATACCAAGGTTGGAGGGTGCAATCCGTCATGTTTGGGATTACATCATATGGATAGTTTTCTGTTTACAAACCCAATGTTGAGCTCCGAGACTACTCGCATGTGTTGGGGTGAGGCTGCCAGGTTCAAGTTTGATGGGAGGGGTGAATTCTGTCGGGAAAGTTTTAAAAAAGATTTGTTATGATCATCTTAGTCATACACCAAAGGAAGCATGACATTGGCTGATAGTGTGGGCTGATCATATCATGTGGAGAAAGTTATACAACCTCTTCAAAGTGTTACTAATTTATTCGAATAGCTATGTTTGTGGTCATAGACATGCTCAGATATTTCACACAAGGGGTAGATTTTCATAAATAAATATGGGAAGGAAAGCTATGTGAATTTGAGGAATAAGCAATGCGAAATAATGTTTTACTTCATTACTATTGTTTTCAAATTATGCTTCCAATATATTTATTATATTAACAAGTCAATTTAGCTTTATGCAAAACCAATCAGGATAGCCATTTCTTTATAATAAGTTTTGCATCTACATATTGTGTTCTGTGTGTACAACTTGTTAAGTACTCCCTGTACTCACCCTAGCTATAATTACTACTCAGTTGCTAGAGAAGAAGAATCATTGCCACTTTTTGAGGAGTTCTATGAGGATGGTTGATCACTAGGTATTGTACTTCAGTCGATTACCTGTGGCTTGCAATGGGTTACCATTGAAGTTCTTTCGTTCCACTGTAGCTTATCTTCTTTATTGTCTAAGCCCTATGAGGCTAAATAAATGTAAACTTGACCATAAGATCAAAACCATTATTTCTTACCAAAACTCATTATTTAGTTATTTATCATTGTATATGCATAGTTTTTCATCAATGTTGTCACTGTATACACTAGTGTGATTCTAGACTAATTCGGTTTACACATAGGGTCCGGATTTATATATTCGGAGCCCAAAAGTGCTCTACTAGGAAATGTTCACATTCTAAAGGCAAAGAGGTAGCTCAAGATCTAGCCTAACATGCCTGACGTTCTAATGCTCGATGATAGTAACAATACCCTTGTTTAATTAATAAAATCCCACGTTTCTTTAAAAAAAAAAGGTCCTCAAACAGGACCGAAAGGAACCCTGTGAAATTAAGTTTCTGCAAAATTCTTGCATTCCAAACAAGTCCTGTTTCGAAACAGAGTTAGTACGACGTAGAGAACACCAAGTGTCGACGAAGTTACAATTTTTACATAGTTGGTATTCCTATTTTTGACCATCACACAAAGGTGAAATTATTTCCACAAATATAAATTATTCTTCCAGAGGACAATATACAACTTTTTTGAAATTCCTACTATGACCTGTTTGGAACGTGTGATTATATTTATTCCTAGATTCTTACGAGAGTTAAAGTGTTTTCTATGAAATTCCTACTTTCCAAACATGCCTTGGACTCATTTCATAGAATTCCTATGGAAATTATACTATTTCATGAAATTCCTACGCCTTGTTCAGAACGTAGATTTTTTAGGACAACTTTTCTGAAATTTCTACTAAAACTTGTTTGGAATGTGTGATTATTCCTAGATTCTTATAAAAGTCTAATTGTTTTCTATCAAATTTATGCTAAATTTGTACTTTCCAAATAGACCTGTTTAGAACACATAGATTCTGTAGAATTCCTATGGAAATTATACTATTTCATAAAATTCCTACGTTTGCCCTTAAGGCCTTGTTTGGAACCTAGATTTTTTTAGGACCTTAAGGCCTTGTTTGGAACCTAGATTTTTTTTAGGAATTTTGAAGGAAATCAATCCTAAACAATTTTTTATATGGCCATTTGGAGCGAAAGAATAAGCTCATTTTACGTGGAATCCTTATGGAATGACTCATTCTACAGGAATTTTGGGGAATACTAACACGAGGGTGGACCTCATGGAATTCTTTTTTGTGTCTTGTTTCTACCTTCTCTATCTAATTTCATGCCAAATTTCTATGAAGCATTCAAACATCTATTCTAAACCATTCCTCTGTGCATTAGTGTTCTTATACAACTTTTGTATTTCTTTCTATTTCTTTATTTTTCATTTCCCACGTTCCACCCAAAAATTCTATGGTTCCAAGTTCCATAAGACAAAAAATTTGGAGAACCATATCATTATGAGGCGGTAGAGTTGTAGATGTATGACTTCACTTATCAGAATTTAAATTCTAGTGGTTACCTTTACGTACATGCAAGTATATCTTGGTAGGAACTTTATTAAGTTGCGAATTTATCTTGATCTTTATATTTCTAGACGTGTGCTGCTAGTAAGTACTTGCGTGTACATGGGTATGGTGTGCGTATTTGTGGTATGTGTGCCCTTAAGTTCTACCTTGTAATAGGAGAAAACAAAGAAAAAAAAGTGGGGCTAAAATCGCACCGCCAACCTTTCATAAAAAAATACCACTACTACACTCCAATGAGCCCGTTTGAACATAGCTTCAGCCATAGAGACTGCACACCTGCACATCTGACACAACTAACCTAGAACAACAATAAAAATACTACACGTACTAAAAAAAGTGAAGCAAAAAGGCTGGGGAACGGTTGGGAATAAATTCGGCTCTACAACCTGTACCTGCTGCTGCTATAGAAAAAGGCGTTCGTGCATCGACACGCCTTTTGGAGCTATGGCTGGGAGTTGGCCGCGGACAGGCCTCGGGCTACGGCGGCAAGCCACTACGAGCCTGGCACGGCACGAGGGCATCCTAGAGCGTAGTCCGGCCATGCCGATGCCGGTATGGACACGGCACATGGGCTTGCCCGTCTCCGCCGCTCCTGTCGTTTGCCTGTCTCGAGACTGTAGCCGGCAGTGCGGAGCCGGAGGTAGTATTGAGGGTAAGAAGTGGGCGGTGGATAGTATTTGGTGCCAGGCGGCCGGATCTAGAGAGCGGCGCCACCGGCAGGCAAGGGTCGGCGGCGGAGGACAAATGGTGTTTATTTCGTTATGTGTTCAATATTCTTTTGTCTCATTTATATTTTTTTATAACATACTGTTGTGCTATAGTGGATGTAAATGATGCGGCTAGGTATTAACTGCTGAAGCTTTACAGTTTGCAAATGATTGTTTACTTATATTTTATTTTGTTGATGCTGCAACCATTCTGTTTCGTACATGCATAGCCACATAAATATTTGTCAATGCACGTGAATATAAAGGGCCTGTTCTTTCAGCTACGGTTGATGGTTTTTGGCTGCGGCTGATGGCTTTTTGGTTGTTTGCGACAGAGATTGCGGAAAGAGAGATACTCGCTTGCGATTTTTGATGATATAGATATTAGTTTTTTAACGTGTGCTACAATTAACTTGTAAACCCCATCTTAAAAAAATACTCCATTTAAAAGTTAGTTACTGTAGCAAAAGCCAAAAGCGGCTTTTAGAAGCCGTAAAGAAGAGGCCCAAAGAACATTGTTAACTTAGGGGGTGATGTTTTAGCGATGGCTTCTAGTTTTTGGTTGAAATTTCACTATATCTGGTTTTTTTACCTGAACTGATTTGGCTTTTTCGGCATAATTAAATTTAAAAAAAATGTAAAAATAGAAAAAATTTGTTATCCCATCACAGATAATGCAAAGGAACACGGAAAAAAAAGAAAAATGTAAAAAAGCCTAAAAAATCTAAAAAAATTCAAAAAAAGACGAATTACTGAATAGTGAAAAAAAAACTAAAGCTAAAAGCTGAAACTGAAAAAAAGCTAAACGAACGGGGCCTTAGGGCGCCGCCCAGCGATCGGTTTCTGATACTGACGCTAATTTGGCTTCTGTTTTCACTATTCATTTTTTTGTTGTTTTCTTTTTTTGTTTTTCTCATATTCCTTTACATTGTTCGTAATAGGCTAATATATTTTTTTCTATTTTTAAAATTTTTAAATTTAATTATACCAAATAAGCTAACTCAGCTACATTAAAAAATAAATCAACTACAGTTAAAAAAAACCTATAAACCACCACCGTTCTAAACGCCCTCTTATCTACCATCTCCATCAGCTTTTGATAACTTGATAAGTTGACAACATTGTGAAGCATAAGATGTTGTCATTTGTAACAAAAATGTTTGGTAGGACTTGTAAACATTGGTCCCTGTCATTCTTAGTAGAATAAGTTTTGATTTATTAACCTGGTTTAAAGCAGTCACATTGCAAATGTGTACATTGTGTGCTTCATCTTCATTTTTATATTTCTTTTCTAATTGTGTTGTCTTTATCCGAGGGTAATTTTAGTTCCTCTTAAAATAATTTCATAAAGAATTAATCTTCATATATCTATTATCTAGTTGCATTGCAAGTTTAGTAGGTAACTACGATATCATCTGTCGATATTATTCATGACGGTATTCCATTTAGATTAAATAGGGAAAATTTTCTCCTGGACACTCCACTCGGATGGTGCTTGCTGGAACACTTCGTATACTCATGATTTGGTTTAGGGACAGTACGAAATTATGGCCGCTTGCCAGAACACACTATCCTCCAACAGTGTGTCTGTGTGGCATGTGTGACGGCACTGCCATGTTGCCACAGTTTAGTTCCCAGGGTACGACTTTTTACCCCCTTCTCTCCCCTAAAGTTCTTTATCTGTACTAAAATGTAAAAGAAGATCTGGTCAAATAGTTTGCTTGAACGAACAAATTTGTTTAAACTACAGAGGAATTTTCAGTTTAGAACTTTCGATGGAAGTTCTTGTCAATATCTTTTACCAAATCTTGTCAGATGTGTTGTTCTTCTATGCGGTCCTGAGCCGTTGATCGTTCAAAAAAGTATCATGATACCATTGTCACCATATTGATGGATATTTATTTAGTGATGCAATATTATATGTCACATGGGTTGTACGTTTAATATGCTTAGTCATGCTTATATAGATACGTTGGGTTTATCATTACATCTGATCAAATATTTAATTTGACTTAATGAGATATTAAATCATGGTTGGTGCCACAGTTATAAAATTTGTATACCATAACATTGGTGTGTCATTGGTGTTAGTTATACAAAATTGGTTGTCACTTGGGTGGATCGTGCTGTAAAAGAGGAAATGTGGATTCACTTTGAGAGATATGGAAGTCTCGTATGGGTAATGTCTAAGAACTTAACTTTTTACGCTATTGATTTGAGTCTTACTGTACAAACCACATGTTTAGTATAGGATAGATATGACTGATTAATTTATGATATTTTAATTTTAATTTCACCATTGAGTTGAACATGATTGCTAATTCCATGAGGTACATGAGAGGGTAATTATCGACTAAGTGGTTAACCTACTCGACGGTAAAATCTTAGCGGGCAGAATTGAGTTGAGGTTGAACATTGTAAAGGGTTTGTTGTGATTTTCTTTAACGTGAAGATGATCATATCATGTAGGTACAGTTGTGTAACCTCTGTAGAGTGTAAAACTATTCGAATAGCTGTGTCTCTGGTTATGGACAATGCTCGATAATTTCACACAAGGGGTAATTATTTCATAAAACTTGAGTTGGATAACTTTGGGAAGTGAACAGAAAGTTCACTAATTAAGTGGATGGTTAGTTCACTTATAGTCTATTTAATTCCTTTGATTATTTATTTATTATTTTTAAGTTTGCTTTTAATCTATTTATTGTATTTACTTTAAATTATTGTTTTCTGTAAAATAACCTTTTAGCCATCCATTGGTAAGGCTTGCATATTATATTATATTTTTGTTACAAATGACTTGCTGAGTATCAATATACTCATGGTTTTATGTCTACTGTTGCTCAGTTGAAAAGGAGAAACCATATCAGCAGGAGGTACCAGAAGGAGGATACTTCAACGATTTCATGGATTAGAACTTTGCTTTCTAATCGATTACCTGTGGGTATGTCAAATGGTTACTTCACTTAATTTTTTTCGCTGCTAGTTTTTTAAGCCTTTCAGGTTATTAATTGTAAGTTTGGCCATAAGGTCATACTCTGGTAATTATTAATATTTGAGTCTTTTCCTTTATTTATCACATATATGGTCGATATTTCATCTATGTTATACTGTGTGCACTAGCGTGATCCTAGACTAGTGCGGTATACACATTGAGTCTGGATTTGCATATTCGGGTCTTAATAGGCACTCATCTGACATGTTTATGCCTCATCAAAACTCCATCAAATCTAGTGGAAAAAATTTAGAGAAAGAGTACACGATACATGTTATGTTGTATTGCACGAATTGCCTCATTAAAAATTTTGCTGAGAAACTTCAGGAAAACTTGTCAAGGGAAAAAGAGTAGAATCCACCCAATTCCATTTAATCTACATGATTTATTCTTTGGGTATTTGATCTTCGCGATCAAGTTTCAATAGTGGGCTCGAGAAGAATGTCCCTCTGTCTTCTACACTTCTCTAAGTCTCATCATTCCAATTTCACGTACACATCTTTCAAAATTAGATGCTGGAAGTGACTTAGTGAATAAATCTGTAAGATTTTCACCCAACTTAGTATGCAGTATCTTAATTTTGTCCATCTTTTGCAATTCATGAGCATAGAAGAATTTGGGGTTGATACACTTTGTGAGATGATTCTTCACGTAGCCCATTTGTACTTGTGCAACACAAGCTGCATTATCTTCATAGGTTATTATGGGAGCTTGCACGATGTGCAATCCACATGACTGTTGGATGTGGTTAATCATCCGTCGAACCCAAGCACATTCTCATGCGGCTTTGAATAGTGCTATAAGTTTTGAGTGATTCGTCAAGGTTGATACAAGACTTTGCTTAGATAATTTTTATGAAATGATAGTTCCACCACACAGGAATACATAGCCTATTTGTGATCTGGCGGTATGCGGATCTGACAAGTACCCGGCATCTATATAGCCAGTCATATTTAAATCTTGGCTCTTTCTGTAGAATAGTCTAAGGTCTTTGCTTCCTTAGAGGTATCAAAAGATATTCTTTATTCCTTATCAAGCCTTTTGGTAGATTCTGCACTATACCTTGTTAATATGTTTACGACAAATACGATATCCAATCTAGTGCAGTTTGCTTAATACATGAGTGCTCCTACTGCACATAAGTATAGGAATTCCGATCTTAGGACTTCCTCCCCCTCTTCTATAGGTCTCCACATCCTGCTTAATTGCTTAAGTCCGTATAATGATTTTCTGAGTTTTACATTATACAAGTTTCTATTTTCTCTGCTTTGGTTTGGGACATAGATACCTTCAGGTATCTTCATATAAATGTCTGAATCCATATTTTCATATAGGTATGCCGTTACCACATCCATCAATTTTATTTCTAAATTTAGATTTACTGCTATTGAGATAAATATCTAAAGGTAATGCCACCCCATGATCGGGGAATAAGTTTCATCATAATCAACTCCTAGTCGTTGAGTGAAACCTTGTACAACAAGCCTTACTTTATATATTACAACTTCATTTTTCTTATTTCTCTTTCAAACAAATACCCACTTATTCCCTACGGGGTGCACATAGAGAGGCGTACAGCTTACAGGCCCGAACACCTTCCTTTTATTTAGAGATAATAATTTAGTTTCTATTGCCTTTTTTCAATCCTCCCAATCTAATCTTTTGTTACATTCAGTGAGTGATGCAAGCTCTAGATCAAGATCAATGATTGTGGTAAATTTTTTTACAAAATAGATATCAACATTGGCTATTGTCCTATTCATGGATTCTCCCGTGTGTACATAGTTTATAGTTATTTCATCATAGGTTGATTTATTCTAGTACTTCTACTTGCTCATCTCTCCTTCTGATTGCGGGGCAAGTCTCTTTAGTTTTTCAGCTCCGATATGTGCGCACAGATTCATACTAGTTTCTCCCTCTATGGGAATGTTTAGATCTAGTATGCCCTTTGTTGAAGGTGTCATACTGGTGCTCGGTCTCAAATGGCTCCCTTACTAGTTCTGAGGAATTTCAGTGATTGGCTATGTCAAGTCTGTATCATTTTCACCAAGCTTCCCGGTTACTTGGGATTCGAGGGGCTGGAGTTCTTGTCCTTTTATTCTGAGGCCTCTAGATGGGATTAGGGATACCTTAAATTTTCTTCGGTATTTAAACCCTCTCCGGTGCATTACGTGCATGCACGTGCGATTTGGTCACGCTCTTTAAATTACTAAAGTGATCAAGCAGTTGATTTGCTAATATCTGTAAATTAATGATCTTTTGGACTTCTCTATTTGTTTCACTAGTGCACGAGTCATGTGCATGGATTCTTGAGGTTTGCCACATAATTTCTCAACATTTTTATCAAGGGGTAGATTTTCCCTCCTAATATTGGGAAACTATCCTCATTAAATATACTATCAGCGAAACGGGCGATATGCAAATCTCCTGTCATAGGGTCCAAATACATGATTATGGATACTGTCTTATAACCAACGTATTCCCAGACTTTCACAGAGGACCCATTACAGTACGCTGTGGTGGGAGTATAAGTATATAAACTTTGCAACCAAATCTTCAGAGATAAGAAATTTTCAGTGGTGACCCTTGCGCTAGTTGCATAGGTGAATGGATGTTATATGCCGATAGTCTAAAGTTGATGAGAGTTGCTGCATGTAGAACTGCGTGTTCTCAATATGTAGTTGGTAAATTACAATTATGTAAAAGCGGTTGGACAATGAATTTAATCCTCTTAATTAATGCCTTTGCTAGTCCATTTTAGGTGTGGATATGTGGGATGGAATGCTCAACTTTAATTCTCATTGCTATGCAATAATCATCAGATGCCTTTGAAATAAATTCTTCGACGTTGTCCATTCTGATGGATTTTATGTGACGATTAGGGAAATTATTTCTAATTTGAATTATCTGCGAGATCAGTTTTGTAAAAGTATAATTTCTCGTAGATAATAAACATACATACAACCATTTCGAGGAAGCATCGATGAGCACCATAAAATATTTAAATGGCCCAGACAAAGGTTGTATAGGACTGTAAATATCTCCTTGAATGTGTTCTAGGAATGTAGAGATTTCATCCTTCACTTTCAAAGCAGAAGGTCTAGTAATTAATTTCCTCGTGGAATATGCGGGGCACACAGAATCTTCATGATTCAAAAATTCTTTACATCGATATTATGTCCCTGTGAATTGTTAATTATATTTCTTACCATTCTAAGACCTGGGTGGCCTAATCTGTCATGCTAGAGACAAAAAAGTTCAAAACATCTAAATATAAAATATATAGTAGAAGACAATCAACATATTATATTTCTCCATATAGCACCACATGTGTTCTAATATGAAATATTTTATTAATATATAGTAGAAGACAATCAACATATAAAATAAAATATTCCAAATATTAGAACATATCATGCTGTTATTGACTGAATAAATGAATGAATTAACATCATCCAACTATCATGAGAATGAATTGTTTGAGTGTCATTACTGCGAGTCTAATTTATTCTTTTCACACATGAAATGAATGACAAATAAAGTATATGCATTCCGTACATTAGACTGAATCTACCAAGAAATCTGAGACTTCAGCTGCTATCTTCTCAGGGGTGACATGCTCTTTCTGAGAAATCATGGCGGCGGTGGCTGCAATGTCAAGAGGGGGTGTAGCTATAGGAGTGGAGTCCACCTCCATTGGTGCAAACTGCTGCTCATAATTCTCCCCCTCGACGAAGCCAAAGTGGATTTCATGCTGCCTTTTGTCACCCTTCTTTTTGGCCTAAAAAGCATCGATGATGTGTTGCGAGTTTTTACAGATCCGCGATTAGTGCCCCACTTGCCACACTTGTAGCAGGTTTGGTCTTGTTGACCATAGGGCTTGTCGTCCCACTTTGGTTTGCCAGTTTTGTTCTTAGGTGGACCATTTGACTTGTCGTTCTAGGTTGCAGCTTTGCCCTTCCATCCCCTTTTCTTCATTATAGGCTTCTGCACCTTGTAGCTTCCAGCGTTGGCCTCATGGCCAGCGGAGCTCCTAGGTGGTTGTGTGATAAAATAATTGCAAAGAACTTCATCTTGAACCTCTGTAACCTGCATGATATCGATCAATTCAACATACTTCTTGTAGTCGTCTTGACGATAGATGCGCGTAGACTACACTACACTAGGGTGGAAGGTGGAGATGGTCTTCTCAATCTTCTGCTCATCTGTGATCTGCCTGCCACAAAGCTGAAGATTAGTATAAATTCTGTGTAGAGTAGAGTTATACTCTCCAACCATATTGAAATCACCAAATTTGAGTCGAATCTATTCCTGCTCTGCCACGAGAAAGAATGGCGTATTTTAGCTTCTCGAACCGCTTCTTGAGTGCAGTCCATAATGCTAGCACGCTCTTCTCTGCCATATACTCATTCTTGAAAATGAGACAGAGGTGGTGCCTGAGGAAGTTCCTGATCACTTTTCTCAGGTGTGGGTTTGGCATCCCGCGGTGCACCAATCCCAATACAAACATAGAGTTTCTTGGCTCTAAGTACGATCTCGACATCAAAGCCTAAGTCAAATAGTTTTGGCCATGCTAGGCCAACTCGTCGAACTCCCAGCTTGAGATGCCTGTCATCTACATGTGCATGAAGGAAATATAAAAATTTACTACAGGTAAATATGCATGAAATAAATTGGATAATGATACGAAAGGGTTCTTGTGATATTTTAGAATTTTCTATACATTTTTCTATAATTTTACTATTAATTTTAATGATTAAAAGCAATTTCAATAATTACGATTAATCAAAACAGTAAGTAAATATAGAAAAAGTATAGAAAATAATAACAATAGTGCTAAACAAGCTTCAAATGCGAAAAACAACTCAAAATTCGAATTCCTGAGGCTCTTTTATGCTAGAATATGTATTTTTAGTGAATTCTGCAATTTTTGAGGGTTTCTATGCTAATTTTCAATTCTGAGAGAATTTTTTGCATAATTTTTTGATTTTTTCAAGGGCCCTTTTGCAAAAATCCAAGCGCCCCCTCCCCCTGTGCCCCAGCCGATCGGACGGTCTGAACTTTCCTCGGTCGATCAGACGATCCAAACTTCCCTTGGCCGATCGGACTGGTTCGAACCTCATATGGCCGATCGAACGGTCCAGATTTGTCATGACCGTTCGGACTGGTCCGATCTTCCCATGGCCAATCGGATGGTCCAGGGCTGATTGGACGGTTGAGATTTCTCATGATCGTTCGGACTAGTCCGATCTTCCCATGGTTGATCGGACGGTCTAGATTTCTCATAACCACTCGGACTGGTTTGATCGTCCCATGGCCGATTGTTAGACTCTAGAGCAATAACTCCGAATTCTCTGTGTAAATTACACTAGTCTAGGATCAGCTAGTGCAAACAACGGTTACAAGGATAAATATCAAGCTTAAATGATGATCTTTATTAAATAAAAGAGTATGGTCTATGACCCAAAGTTTATATCCATGCTCATTGGGAAATATAGCGAAAGGAAACAACTCCGGAAGCAACTAAAGAAAACAAAGCTCAAGCCTACACATAGGTAGACGACAGTAAGACGTGATCTAATCATCCTGGTCCTCACCGTAGTCGAAGTTATCGTCCTCTGAGATGATGAAGCAACAGTGAGTACAAACTCGTACTCCGCAAGTCACACCGAAAAATGCAATATAATGATAAAAGCAACAAATAAAGGCTTATATGGTCATTTGAGCATAAACAATATTTAAAGAAATACAATAAGTAGATTGAAATTGCTGACTTTGATACATAAGGTAAAGACTGTAATTCAAAATATTAATGTTAGTGCAAACACCGATCTAGCACCAACCTAATCACAGGTAACCCACCCGGACTATTCTTCTCCAAAAAGATTCTACATTTCCAGCTAAAACCTTTTCATGAAAAACCAAGTCTAATCTATGAAAAATCTTACTCAGCTTTCCCTTGACCGTAGGCACGACTATCCCGGATAGTTTATATACTCTGCAGAGGTGGTACAGTTTTAATTATAAGATATAATTTGCTCATTGTGTCGACCATTATACGCTTCCTTGAGCATGCGATTGAGTAATCATAACAAGACCTTTACAAAGCTAAGCCTTCAACATATCCATGCCTCTATTAAGGTTTCTCCCTAATTAGGAATCCACCAAATCGGGGTCCCCTCTTGTGCCATGTGTGACTTCCCATGGCCTACATCACGCTCACATCCAACTTATAGCGAGACTCAGATTGGGACCCGCTAATTAGTCAGTTAGCACTGTCCCATACCAGTCTTGTGGTAGTACGATTGGGCTTTATAGCAGTAGCTCACAGACTGGTCCTTAACTTGACTTAGGCTCAAACCACATACCTCTTGTGCTTGACAATTAACACTGTGTCACCGAACAACAATGCATGCTAGCACCCACGACCTATCCATTAGTCTAAGTCTAAACCAAGTTTTATATTTTATGTTAGAACATTTCATAAACCTTCTTGACTCACCGAAGTCAATAATATATTTTAAAAGTTTATCATTTCATGTGAAAAGTTATCCCAACATAAAGTTATATCTATGCAGGTCTGAGTATTTGCTACAAAAATTCTCTAGTCATACTAGTGTACTAACTAGAGTTTTAATCTAAGATGACAAGGTACAAGAATTTGTAAAGTCAAAGGAGTCATAACAAACAGGTAATAACTAAAGTAAAACCGAATTTAAAGTACAAGGATTAGAAATTAAGCACGTAATATAATTTTAAAATAATATAAATTTATTTGTAAACTGGGACCAACATGATCAAGGGTGTGTGACTTATCTTGCTCTGCAGTTTGATATGACTCAACATTGTAAAATTCTCTAGAATCGTCGTAGTCTACACGTAAAAATAACTCTCTAAATTTAAATAAAATTCAAATAAATTCTAAATTTTGAAAACATTGCATATTTGGATAGATCTTGATTTTAGATGAATTTAGAAATTTGAACATGCTTAATCAAAGTTAGGATGAAGGAGAACGAGCCTCTGGAAGTTTAAATTCCAAAGAAAAAGAAAAATCAAGATTTTTGGAATTTATTTTTCTACTAAAAAGGAATTTATGATGTCAGCAGAGATTTTGAGAATTATTTTTCTAAAAGAAAATCAAAACTATGACGTCGTGCTGACGTCTGCCCTAGGTTGACCTAGACTAACTAGTGGGCTGGTCTACCGTGGACCAGGTCCATGGAACATGGACCAGCTGAGGTGGTGGGGAGGGTGATGTGGTGTAAACGTGGTGGCTGACACGTATATTTGCTGATGTGGTAGCCAGGTGACGTTGACGTCCTCCTGGTGTGGCCTGGGAGGGCTCAAGGGCTGACGTGGCATGCCACGTGGATGACACATGGCGGCCACATAGACCTGTGCCATTAGGTGGTATGCCACGTGGGAGTGTGGTCTGATAGAGCAGACAACGCGCGATGTGGCTGCTACGTGGTGACTTGCTGCTGAGGTGTAGCGCCATGTGGTTGCCACATGGGTTATGCCCTCAGACGTGGAGTTGCTGGCGAGAGGCGGCACTCTAGGATCGAGGGTCGCTGGCAATGCGGGGCTCGGTGGTGGCTGGTGAGTGGCACATTAGAGAGAGAGGAGAGAGGGGAGTCCATTGGTGCATAGTTGCATTACCGAAGGTGGTCGGAAGGTGGTCAGCGACGAGGTTTGGCGGTGGCGGTGCTCAAGCTCTGGTGAAGTAGCTCCTCCGGTGTACTCAGGCGGTGACGGGGTCACCGAGCTTCATCGAGGCATGGGGAAGTTGATAGAGGCAGCGACACTCCTCGAGGGTGGCCAAGGCAGTGGAGATTGCTCGCAGGAGTTGGCGGCGATGCTTGGAGAGAGGAGGCATGGTGTGGGGGTGCCCTAGCTTGTGTAAGAGGGAGAAGAGGCGAGGGAGGAGTTCTGTGGAGAGAAGCGGTGCTTGGAGGCCATTTTATAGGGTCAGGGAGGGGACACGAGGGGAGAATTCATCGCCGGAATTCATGGCCAGCAGAAGGAAAGGGGAAGGGGAAAGGTAAGGGGAGGCATGGAGGTGGAAAGTACTAGCGAAAATCGAGTAATTGGCACCAAGACGGAGGGGTTATTTTTTGGCGGGCGGTCGAAAACGGCAAGGAGAGGGGGACTTGGTAGCGGAATCGATGGTGGGGTCGACAGCGCCAGGCGAAGAAGGAAGGTGGGCGGGAGGAAGAAGCAAGGGGGCGGGGTGGGTGCTGACAAGCGGGCCCAACCGGGCGGAAAAAAAAGAAAAGGAAGGGGAACGGCAGGATAGGGCCGGCGCGGGACGTGGCCGAACCTCGGCTGCCATGCGTCAGTCCGATGGAGAGGTAGTGCAGGAGCGGCGGGATGAGCTTGGGCGTCAACGTGGGCTGATATAGGCCACCCATGCGTCGCCCGGGGAGAGGTGGCGACAGCGGCGGTGCTCATGCAGGAGCGGCAACGTCATGCGGGAGTGGTACTAGTGAGAAGCCTAGGGCGGCGGCGTCGCTCATGTGGGAGCGGCGTCACGCGGGAAGCCCGGGGTGGTGGCGTCGCTTGTGTGGGTACGACATCACGTGGGAAGCCCGTGGCGGCGGTGTCGCTCATGTGGTAGCGGCGTTGCAGCGGCCGGCGGATCCGGCCGACGGCGGTCGAACGGCGGTGCAGCTTCATGCCGATGGTGGCCGAATGGCGGCATGGCCGTGTGTGGGTGGCATGACCACATTCAGGCGACGCAGCACGGCGGTCGGCGCGGCTGCATGTAGGCGGCGTGGCTTCGGCCGGTGCGTGACACAGAGCTCGGCTTCGTTTGGGCGGCGAGGGCCGCTGTGGCTTGGCAGCGCAGCCTCATGCAGGAGGCGCGGCTGACTGCGTTGTCATTTATCATTTTTTTGAAATCTATATTGCGATCAACATATACTCTTTCATGCAATCTACAGTCTACTCGTGGTAGATTAGAACGGATTTGCACCGTAAAAATAATCTACCAAGCGAAACTTGCGGAATTTAAAGCGATCTAGATGGATAATTCAATCTACGAATACTTCGACGATTACCTTTGAGCCACCAGAGCGATTCGTGCTGATAACGTGTTGAGAAACTATCACTGGCGAGTCTAGTCCGATCGACTCCTCCTATGCAAAAGAGATGGATTAAACATAGAATATTTCAAATAATAAATTGAACACAGAGAGATAAAAGGGGAACTCTTTTCTTTGTTTATGTACAACTTTACAATGATTATGATCTCTATTTATAGACTAAGTAGAGGGTACTTATCGTGGGCCGGACTTGCAGATCTAAGCTCAGGTTTTCCAATAGTTTTTTTTGAGAGACCAAAACAGTGAAATTATGGTCTCTCTCTTTCTGTCTCTCTCCCTCCCTTTTGTCTGTGTGTGCTCGCAAGGAGGGATGTATGCGTGGACATGTAAATGTTGTTCCTATGTTTATAAAATGATGTAAGATGTAAGTACAGAGAGGGCAGGGGCTGTATGAGGCTATGAGCCATGCTATAAAAATTATTTTCGTAAGGTTGGAAGTAGAATAATAATAAATCAATTATTAATTATTTAATATCCTCTTCTACATGGAGAGCTGCCATAACTGTTGGCTTTATTTACAAGTTTTAGGACAAGATGGTGGCTGTATCTAAATAGTATTTTTGAACAAAATTTATGCATTCATTAGATAGCTGAATTACACCTGATGTTTGATAACTTCTCATTTGGTAGTTTATTAATGATAGTTGCTAAACAGCAGGTATTTTATTCTGTGGAGTTGAGCCAATGCATGGATTGTCAATTTTATTAGTGTTGTACTCCATCTAGTATATCCTCCAAGATTAGATATGACTGAAATTCCCGAGCTTTTGTTCTACTTTCTGGGCTACCATGTCAGCTTGGCTCTTATAGAATATGATTGTACGTTGCTGGCAGACAAGGAGAATGAGTTAATATGCAAAAGGGAAGAATGCCAAAGGCAAATTAGTGAAGATATGAAAGCCAACGGAAATAAAGGCTTATGATTAGATTTTTTTATCAAGATCAATGGAGTCTTGTCATCTTCATTTACATTGCATTGCATGAGCATACTAGTGATGCCCCTGTGGGCCGTGGAGAAGCCTAGTATTGCACTATCATGTCAAAACTATAAAATTTTACCATAACAGTCCACACTGCTGATACAGAAGTTTTTTTGTGTGTATGTGTTGATAAGGAAGGGATTGCATTATTTTGTATATTGTAGTTGTCCCTTTCATTTTTCTGTAGCAGTTATACAATAGTATATTTCTTCATCTGTTCTTGTTATAAACTGCCTTATGTCTTGCTAGAGTTGGTCATCTCTCTGGCTTTGGTTGTGTTTATTGGTGGTGTTACATTCGTGGAGATTGCTTCCCTTCGATTCCTTAGTGCGCAGGTACATATTTGCCAAACTTATTTCCATTTTTAATGTTTTGAGAAAATGGAATCCCAACGTAAGGGTTTTGGGGCGCATATGTGTTTTCCCAATTATTGCTAGTCACAGTGGGAGGTCACGGACTAAAAAGTGAAATGCTTTAGCTTTATTCCCTTATTTTTTGCATTTTATATGGTGTGTAACAGAATATATTCCTTTCGTGACTGGTCGTGTTTAGTGATATGAAAAGCTGGTACTTGCCAGTTCCATGTGGATGTTGGCTGAACTGTTGTCCTGTAGATCACCAGCACTTACTGGTCAACTGCCATCGGATTGTAACTTTGCATTAGATCTAGGATCTCAGTTTGGAACCAGCTAGTTTCTGGTATAAGAAAGTAAAATAATCTATCTGGTGAATCATGATCTATACTTCTCACTCGTCCTTTCCCAACAATATTTTGAAATAGTTTGTTCAAAACAAAAGTGCCACAAAATTCAGCTCGAATCGGTGAACTTGTCCTTTTAAAAAATAGATGTCGTTTTAGATATTGATATAGTTTCAATGCACACCTTTGAGATATTCTAATTATATATGAGTAAAAATAAAAAAATAACGATACGATGGTATGGAGGTATTATTTTTTTTACAAAAATCTACTTATGATTTCCTTGTGGCAAAATTAAATATTTTTGTGTGTACCAGTGATCAAAATTTTTAAAGATTGATTGCACGCAAGCTAAAACAATTTTTATTTTGAAATAGAGTAAAACACGGCAGAAAAAAAATTCTACCTCACCGAGATATCCGAAGCCAGATTTCTTTTGGAAAATCTCAGAAAAAAGGCTGACGTTTTTTAATTCAAATTTGAATTTTTGGGAAAAACACGAAAAGGCAAAAAAAAATTGACAATTGTGGGGCTCAAACCCACAAATCCATTCCCCACACCCTTAGACTTACCACTACGGCACACATGTGTTTTGTGCCCTACATGTGGTTATCACCTCTTCTATTATTAGCTTTAAAATAAAAAATGAAATATTTGACCAGATCCCAAAACTCTTGGGACCCACTGAGAAAACCGGTTACAGGTGGTTTTCGGTGGGTCGGGAATTTCTTCCCTGACCACCACTGTTGTTAGGAGTCGGGTCAAAGGCATCGTTGCCTTTAGGACAGCAGCAAATCCCGACCTTCCTCAGTGCCTGAATATAATGAGTGGCAATGAACTTAACAAAAAGAGTGAGAAGAGGGATGCTGTCACAGCTATAATCAGTTAACATTAATTGATATTAAGTTAATTGGACCTAAAAACTTTAAAGTGCTGCACATTTCAATTCGTTACTTGAACTGAATCGTTAATGTGGTAAGTACAAATATGAATCCGTTTGAGTGGAGAAGTTTCACTGTAGTATCCCAATTTACACCAGCAATACAGCATTCACAGAAGGGCATATCCTGTGATGGTGTACTAATTTGTTGTATTCTTTACCCAGCACTGCTATTCTACCATCTGTAGTTTTGTATACTTCTTTTGTTCCTCCTGCGAAAAACAAACAGTTCAAGTAAGAACTTTCTGTCATTCAGCGGCTCCACTTCCCTTCCAGAGGTGGTAGTTTGCTGTTCCACTCAAGTTATGGGTAAGCTAGGGTTGAATTAAAATGTGTCTAGTTATCAATTTTGAATGAGTCAGGTTCAGCAACATAATTTCAGTCCATATTTAAAGGTTTCATTAATTTTCCAAGAAAGTGAATGTAAGACAGTTTAATCTATATTTGACGTATCACAACAATTCACCACAAAAAATCAGAAATCCACAGATTTTTGTCCAGTTCCTTGCTGAAATTAATCGGTTTCTGCTCGGTTACTAGTTGAGTTCGGCAACTGATGCATGGTTTAGTTCACCAACTTGATCGGTGGAAACATTGGTGAATCTTATTGATCAGTTTTTTCTACTTGAAATTACACTGAAATTACACTAAATTTCAGTTCACCAACTACTGGGTTTATTATTCTTATGCTATATATTCTTGTCTCTATATGTTATTTATTTCCTATACAGTGACGTTAGTTGCA
Organism: Melocanna baccifera; assembly: GCA_036346265.1. Classification (NCBI taxonomy): domain Eukaryota; kingdom Viridiplantae; phylum Streptophyta; class Magnoliopsida; order Poales; family Poaceae; genus Melocanna; species Melocanna baccifera. The sequence goes on along the minus strand of CM070688.1, from coordinate 11,297,202 downwards.
GATACATGGAATTACTGTATTCTCGTCCCCCCGCCCCCTCAATACTGATGCTTCATTGCTGATTTACCGTTTATCTATTTTTCTGTGGATTAATTGTTTAATGTTTATCTAGTAGGAAACGTCTCAATTTCCTTCTTCTGTGGTACAAGCAATAAGTTTGTCAATGTGTGGGCATTCTCATCTTGCCCTGTTTTTTTTGGGTCAACCGATGCACCTTGCAGATTTGTTTTATCATAAGATGCATTGCAAATGGGAATGTTAGAGTACAATATATAGGGTAGGATAGAGTCCTATTAGGATTCCAATCCCTTATACCATCTTACCCCTCAAGTCTTGTACTCCTATATATACCGCCCTAGAGGCTCAATGCAACATATCCAATTCCACCTATTCCATCTTCCTTCATGGTATCAGAGCATCTAGGTTTAGATCATAAACCCTAGCCGCCGCTAGCTTCCGCACTGCGCGCCCCCGGGGAGATCCATCTCCGCTGGGGGCAGCGCCACCGTTTAGGTGACGGATCCTATTGATCCGGTCACCATTGTCGTCGTCGTCGTCACGCAGCAGCAGATCGGTCCTCCCCGCCACCAGAGACGCCCACGCTCGTCGCCAAGAAGTCATCCACCGGCCGCCTCCGCGCCAGGCCACCGTTTCCCCGCTCGGATCTGTCCGTGCAACAGCCACCACTCGGATCTCCACCGACCACCGCGCCTTGGCGAAGAAGAGGAAGCGCGACCGGGCCCCTCCGCACGCACCCGCACCGCCGCCGACCCAGGCCATGCGAAGCCTCTCCCGCCCGGATCCGTGCCGGCTGCGCCGGATCCGGCCTCGCCTCGCCCGGATCTGGCTGCACCGCCGCCGAGCCGCCGCCTGAGGAGATCCTCCGCCGGTGCCCGCCGCCTGGAGCGGCCGCCACTTGGATCCCGCCTCGCCCCTTCGCCGCCCTGGCCTCCCCGCGCCAGATCGGGCCGGATCCGGCCAGCCGCCGCCCTGGCCTCCCCGCGCCAGATTGGGCCGGATCCGACCAGCCGCCGCCGGCCCTTCCCAGGCGCGCCGCCTCCTCCTGCCGCCCCTTCCCTGCCCCGCCGCTGCCTGGCACCGAGCCGTGCCCGGCCTCCAGACGCGCGCCTCTTCCCGATGCCCCTCCGGGCGCGCCGCCTCCTCCTGCCTCCTCCCCCTGCGGTTCGCCGCCCGGCTGCCGACCCCCGCCGCCACCTGGCCACCGCCGGCCCTGCAGTCGCCCCCCTGCGCGTGTGGGGGTGCTGTGTGCACTTAGTGCATACAGGTTGATAGAGTAGCTTCGTTTAGAAGCTAAGCACCCAAAAAAAGGGAGGATCGGCCAGTTGTTAAAAAAAGGGGGAGGATCCGGCCAGATGTTAAAAAAAGGGGGAGGATCCGGCCAGATGTTAAAAAAAGGGAGGAGGCTAGGTGTACCCAGTGAGCTGCATATGGAGGATCCCACTACTGCTATTGTATCTTTTGTTTTCCTGATCACTGATCGGGGTTGAGTCGCCCACCGCATGTCGACCTCACATGTATTTACTCCGACATCGGCGTCGACTACACCGGCCTCCACCTCTTCGACTGTGCGGCCAGGCCGGGCACGCGATGCCGAGGGGACGCCTTCCTGCGTCGCATCTCGGTCATCCCATCTGCACATCTTCTCCGTTGGTTCGTCATCGCCACTACGGATCGGGACGCCTCCGCCGACTTCTTCCATCGTCGTCCCGCCTCGCGCGTACTCGGTCTGATCAGCCGATTATGCGCGATCCACCCGGCTCCCATGACGTCCATCGTCGAGTACTACGAGCATCTTCTCCGAGCAACAGGGTTGCTGCTGTGTCACCTCTTCAGGCTGCAGCATCGCCGCACGTGTGTCCCCTTGCCGTTGCATCTACATCGCCGTCCCCTGTGCATCGACGACTGTGCTGCGCAACCTCTTGCGCGCCATCCATTTGCACATGGTCTTCGTCCTACTGATCGGGCCTTCCTCACCGACATCGAGCGATACTGCCGCCGCTGTACCTTGCGTCAGGACTGATCGCCTTCGAGCTAGAGCGTCCGCTCGGACTGCTCGCCTTCGGGTAGAAGCGTCCGCTCCCGCATTGCTTCTTCTACGTCCAGCACAACCACGTCTGGTTGGGGCCCTCTCCCTAGTACGTCCGGTACTGGCAACACCGGTGCGTGCTTTCGTCCCGATCGTTGCGGGTGCGCAAATCCGGCTGCACGCCTCGGCCACGTAGCTTGATCGCATCGACTTCGGCATCGACCCTCCCGTTCCCGTCCCGTCTGCCTCGATTGCATCGCCGCTGTTCGTCTACATCCTCGACGGCCCTGACTGCGTCGACCTCGGTATCGCCCCCTTCCACGACGACTGCCTCGACGCGTCTCCGTCATCACCATGGTGCCTCTTTTGCGCCCGCGGCTTCATATGCGACCGCTTCGACATCGGTAACCCGACCACATCTACGTCGACCACGGCCATCTCCTGGCGGCATCCTTGATCACGACTACTCCGCCCTCGCGCTCGGCTACCTCGACATCAGCACAAAGGGCTACCGCCTTGCTTGAGTTACTCGTCGGTTCCTACTTCAGTCACAGCATACGCGACACATCGACAGTTATGACTGCGGGGGGATATCAGCTCTTTGGCTTCTTCTCTAGTCTCACCGTCTGCGACGCTCCCGTTGTGACTGCGGGGGGATGTTAGAGTACAATATATATGGTAGGATAGAGTCCTATTAGGATTCCAATCCCTTGTACCATCTTGCCCCTCAAGTCTTGTACTCCTATATATACCGCCCTAGAGGCTCAATGCAACATATCCAATTCCACCTATTCCATCTTCCTTCAGGGAATCTTGCACAGCTCGTAGTGAAGTGGAAATTATGCACAGAATATACGATAGGAATTCAAATTTTCATTGTTTTTATAAGGTTCCTTGCTAAGACTGTTTTGTGCTATATGATTGCACATGATTCTGGTCCCTCCCGTATGCTGACTCGCATTGGTTCTCGAATTTAGGGGAGGGTGTATTTCATAATGTATATATCTAGGTAAATGCACAATTTGGCCCTTCACCTTTTACTTTTTTTCTTTGGGATATTTCATCATTTGGATGTGCACTTCATAATTTATCACTCTACGTTACAATGACATGTGGGTGTTAGAAATATGCCCATATGAGTGAGGCTTATCTTTACTACTTAAAAGAAGGAGTTGGTGGTTGATGTGTCCTCCCTTATTTTTTTTAGCCATCCGATCAGATTATGAGATAGAATCCACACCGTCTATCTCGCAGTCCTCCCCCACCCCGCGCGTCTCCTCCCCTCCCACCCACTCCGCTCCGCCGCCGCACCGCCTCCTCCACTCCTCCCCACCCCGCGCGCCGACTCCCCCTCCCTCCCGTTCTGCTCCACCGCCTCCCCCCTCCCTCCCAACCCGCGCCGCAGCCGCCTCCTCCTCCTCCCCACCCCGCTCCGCCGCCGCAGCCTCCCCTCCTCCCCACCCCGCGCCGCCGCCGCCTCCTCCTCCCCACCCAGCGCTGCCGCCGCCTCCGAGCTCCCCACATCCCTCCCCTCCTCCCACTACACCGTCACCCCTCCCATCCAGCCCTGGCCGCGCAGCCTTGCGTGCCTCCTCCACGCGCTCTTCCACGCCGCCCCGCCGCTGTCCCCCTCGCTCCCCATCTTCGCCGCCGTCCTCTCCCGCCTCCCCGGCTCCACGGACCTCCTACCCCCCGTCCTCTCCGCCCTCTGCGCCGCCGCCTCCCCCTCTCCGCCCCCCTCTCCGCCTCGCCGCCTCCCCCTCTCCGTCCCCACCGCGCCTCCTACTCCCCACCCCTCGCCGCCGTATCTTCCCTCCCCCCCCCGCCGCGCCTCCCCTCTCGCCCCCAAACCGCGCCTTGAACCGCCTCGCCGCCTCCCCCTCTCCGTCCCCCGCACCGCCGCCTCCTACTCCCCCCACCCCTCACCGCCGCATCCTCCCAATGCATGCTCCTCCCTCCTCCCCATGCATGCTCGGATCTAGACACCCCATCCCTCACCGCCGCCGCCTCAGCACCGGCCGGATCTGGACGACCCCTCCCCCACCGCCGCTTCCGCTAGCCGGATCTAGAAGCCCTCTCCCCTACCGCCGCTTCCACCGGCGGATTTGGTCGAACCCGTGTGCATGTCGTCGTCGCCGGAGGCGGGAGCAGCGCCGATGACCGTGGTAGTAGAGCTATTGCAGTTGCTGGTTGCCAACCGTTGAGCTTGAACAACGTGGCTGCAATCTCAGCAGTTGCAAGCAGAGACGTGTTTGACTGGCAGTTACACTGAGGTAAGCGTGTTTCCCTATCCCTTCTTTTGTTCTTCTCTGCCTCCCATCTCTTCTGACATTCTCCTATTTCTTCCTCCGTTTGCACACTCACCGTTGTTCGAGTATCTGGTGTAACCAAGCATTGGAAGTGCTGGGAGGAGAAGAATGGTGAGGATTTTGTGACTCGCTGTGAGGAGAAGAACGGCACCAGCAAGGTGAGTCAAATCAAATTGTGTAGCATTGGAGAGCAGTACTCCTTAGTTGTATTGCAACGCCAATTGGATTGGCGGGCTTTTGTGCTTTCCCCTGTTTGATTGGTCCCCTCGATGATTGTAGGGAAGGAAAGGTTTTCTTGATTTGCTGAAGAAATTAGAAGAAAGAAAAAGGTTGTTCATTGGGAGAGTTCCATGTTTGTTTTGAAGTAAACCATTTATCTTAAAACCCAACATTTGAAAGTGTGGCACCGATTCATATATTCATGGTTTTACAATATAGGGGGTTGGTCCTGCTAAGAATAATAGTAAGTTGTTTCTAGCTTTTCAGTTATAACAAAACCACAAAGCATGCCATCATTGCAACATGTAATTTCTGTTAGAAGTAGAGTAATTTGAAAGACAAAAAATAATAACTAATGAAATAAAAAATTGTTAACTCCCTATCGATTGCAAATATTAGTCTTATAGAAGATTTTTAGAGAATGAGCCAAGGTCAAATCTTGGCTTTTGCTCCCTATTGATTGCAAATATTTTTCTCTGAAATTGGTTGTTTAGAAGTGTATCAATTTGGCAACTTCACTAAATATATACCTCTACATAATCTTTCCTGCTATCAACCATTCACTTACAACTTGCAAGAACACCCATATGCAGATGCTTAGGTAGCGATTATAGTTTTAGTAGGAAGTAACATCACTTGCTTTTGTGTTAATGTTCTTGAAGGCTTAGTAAATTAGTGTCTCCTGATATCAAACAGACGATCACCTAGCGATTAAGCATTGAGCCTTACCGAAGATAGAACACCATTGGTATGCTTTTTTGTGATTTGGTATGCTATATACCCAAAGCTGCAAGGTAATAGATGCTGCAAGGTACATTCTCTAAGCTTGTGTCCACATTTTGCCTACTTTGTTTCATAGAGTCGACATTCTTTTGATGTTCGCATTCATCAAGCGTATCTTGATATTGCATCGGTGTCAAGCAAGGCCTGTTCTGCGAAGAGATATCATAGCAACATAGAATGCAATGTCTCTGTAATTCTTTGTCTTCCGTACGAGGAGACTTGCATTGAATGGTTAATAGTTATGACATTTGAAAACCTGATTAACTTAAGGATGAGGTATAGTTACATATTTGAAATTTTTTCCGAATGTAGGTATGGTAGTTAATGCATATTTGTAATATGACAAAACTTAGTTGGCTTGTTACATTCCTATAGATTTATCATTTTCCACTCCCTGTTTATGCTTCTTACGTATCTTCTTTTGAAGTAGAATTTGTTCTGCCATAAGATTCAAACTATAGTGGAGCATATGTAATAGTTTCAAGAATACAGTTTGATGATATAGTTAACTACGTCGAAAGTTGGTACTTTTATGTGGGAAAGTGGATAAATATGGCAAATTCAAGGTGGGAGTTTAGCTGGTCTTGCACTTCTGGTATTGTGAAATCTCTGGAGAATTACTCCAAAAAGAAATAGCAGGCTTTGTTCCTTTTGCTGTAGACATTAGCTTAGATTAGAATAACTGATGTAAGAAAGTCATTTGAACATTCTATAGTTAATTGTTGAAGGTGCTGAAGCCATAAATAAAAATAAATGGAGGTTATAGTTTGTGGTTAGTATATTGTTTCAACTCTCAATAATGTCTTGATGCATATAACTATCTTGAATGCCTTCAAAAGGCACATATTGCTTTTCAAGTTGTATCTTGGCTTTTTGCATGGCTTACTTGTAAGTCTCGTTAGTTAACAAAAGCTTCCATCTTCACTGCCAGCAGTAGCACCAAGGATGCTAGGTTCAAGTGGCGTTAGCATGACATTTGTCTAACGCTCCACACTGATATCTGTTGGTAGTTGTCGCATTAGTTGAACTATGGTTTCCCATACTGTTAAACTCCTATTTGCCAAGTCAAATTCAGTCATAATAGCTGTGCCTGTGTTGGCCCCATTACTGAGAGATGGAATGTTGTAATGGGGGAACCCTCAAGGCCATCAACTGTTATATTGTAGTTGTAACATTTTAATGATATCCAATAGATTCCTTTCCTCAAATTTGCTTTCCTTATTGGCTATGAGACACAATATGATAAAACCATGCTTGTTGATAAGCTAACTGGCAGGTTTCCACAACTGCTTTCCTTTTCATGGGAGTTAGCAATTAGGAAAAACAATTAGCAAGTTGTGTCTGTAGTTTGCTACCTCCAAAGTTTATTTTGCAATCATAATTAATGACGTATACCTGTATTTGATCAATAAACAGTCTTATTTTATTGTTTCAGGTGTTGTAACAATTTTTTTAGCATGTAGTAAAATACCTTAGTTATCCATGCCTGCAAGTTAATTTGGTTACAGCAGTTGTACGTGTATCTGTATTACGATGAAGTGGTGATTCTCTTTTGAAATGTGTGAATAAAATATCCCAACTGTGTCTAAACTTCTGCGGATGGAATTCCTGCTGTAATTGTGTTCAATGATCTGAATTCAACTCTATGTAGGTGATTCATGAGATGTTGTACTTCTAACAGAATTGAGCTTGGACAGAATTGACCTCTGTGGTATAATTCAGGTTCTACTCATTTCATAATGCTTATTTAACCTGCGTTCTTGTCTTTTACTCTTTATGTTTTTATGTTTTGACTATATAATACTAGGAATAGCATTTATGAAAATTTGACTATATAATACTAGGAATAGCATTGATGAAATGTGTGATGAATGGATGTAAATGAAATGATCTTTTCAAATATTGTATAATGTAAATGCATACCTGAAATATAGTGATCATTTCAGTTGTAATGAAATGGAAAGATCCTTTCAGTGTTTGATGAACAGAGCACTTTGTTGAACTAAAAGCATAGCTCAAATATTGACTGACCAAATTGATGGCAGTGATATTTTCTTTGGACTTCACATTGGTTTCTCCATAGATCACAAAGGATTTTAGTGAAGATGTTGTATCATCCAAACCAATCATAGAAAGGATAAAAAGATGGTAGTATGAACATGTATGTTTTGTTTGATACATAATGACGTAAGAAAAAGTTGATATTTATTATTCAGTTTGAGATCATATTTGATAGTATGCATCATTTTTATTTGGTTTTCCATTGCAACGCACCGGCATCTTACTAGTTTTATATAATTTCAAAGCATGCATGATTTTGTACTATATTACTAAGTCAATGTGGAGGAGATCAAATTATTAAGTGGAGTTCTTGTTACTTATTGAATCACGTGACATATAGATGGAGATGGCATGAGTAGGGTTTTGGCTAAACACACACACATGCATACATACATATTCGCGTATTTTTGCATGGAAAATCAAATTTAGGGGAGGATATATTTTATAATGTATATATCTAGGTAAATTCACTATTTGGCCCTTCAACATTTACTATTTGTTCTTGGGATAATTCATCATTTGCCACTATAAAGATGTGCACTTCAGTATTTGTCACTGCATGTCTCACTGACATGTGGGTGTTAGAAATAGCCCTATATTAGTAAGGCTTATTTTCTATAATTTCAAAGTATACATAATTTAGTACCATATTGATAGGGCAATGTGGAGGAGATCAATTTATAAGGTGGAGTTCTTGTTACTCCTTAAATCATGTGAAACATGGATGGGGATGATATGAGTAGGGTTTTGACTAGACACACACGCGCGCATGCATGAGCGCGTATTTTCACGTGAACCAAGTCCACTTTATTTTTGCTGAAGCATGCATCATCTCTCTCCTTTCAACTGGTCATGAGACTACTTAATTATCATCATTTACTTTGAATATGAGCAGTTACTAGTGAATAATTTAGCAGTTACAAGTGGATTATTTCAGTTTAATGGCGTTAGTTACTAGAGAGTAATTCACACATCTATAAAAAGATATGGAGACATCTAAGCTTAGTAGACTAAACTCCTACAATTCTTTCTTACATTATCTTCCTCCTCTCTGGTGAATTTGTACTGAGTGTTGAGTGATCGAACTTCGTCGGTCTTTCTTCTCGGTGTGTACCGTGAAGGAGGAAGAGTGGTTATCTCTAAGCCATTCCCGCAGAGAGTACCTGCACAGGGTGGCAATAAGGTTTTTGGGCAGCGTATTTGCGTGACCACTCTTGCTCTGCTACTTCTACATCATATGTTGTTTCCTATCATTCATCAAGCCCAACAGTACGTTATTTGTGTGATCGATTGACTTGTTTAAATTCCCTTTTTGTATATATTTTTGAAGTACAATGAGTAGCCTGTTGTTAGATTCGTTTATTGTATCACTAGCTTTTATTGTATTTATCTTCTAGTAAAACTTTGAATTAAAATATTACCCATATTTCCAATAGTGGGTCTTGGGGTTACATATCAATGAGACATTAGTGGTAAATCCTAAAATGACATATCTTTAATAGTGGCAAATGATCAATTCTCCTTTTTTTTCTTTGTGTACAAGAGAAGACTCTTTATTACTCACAGGCAGATGTGCATTCAGCTTGTAAGTAGAAAAATAGAAAAAAAGAACTCTATTGAGCCATGTGCACTATTGCCTACTTACATAAGCTTGCTTTGCGCAAAATTAGCTGCCAACTTGAAATCTCTGAGACATGCAATTGCTTCAACTTGTTTTGCACTGATGCCTCCATAACACGCACCCAAACCTAATTTTTTTAAAAAAATATAGAATTGATATGACAACAGAGGGAGTAAATGGTTCCTTTAGAACTTTCTCCAAGTATCCACCGATTCTTTACTCTAATAGTTTCAAAGCTTTGAAGATTAGGATAGAAAGTCAACACCAAAGCAAGCACTCAAGGAATCGAAATCCAAGAACTCAGGCTATGGCAGTTAGACCTACTATTAAGGGTGGTCTGACCGGTGCCTGATAGTCTGACCGTCGGCTAGGTGCTAGTCTGACCAGAGAGGGGGGGCGGTCTGACCGCTCCCTTGTTCTAAAACAGAAATTTTCACCCTAACTGATGCAACTTTCGGTGTAACTCCAAAAATCTAAGTCCAAATGATACAAAATTTTCCACATACCTTACTTAAGGTCTCAGAAACCTATTTCATCTAAGGATCACAAGAATCCATGACAAAGTTGAGACATTTATCAAGAACAAGCAAGATTGCACTAAAATTAGGAAACAATAAAAAAAAGGAATTCAACTTGCTTGTAGGTGGAGGATGGCCAAGATGACTTTAGATACATTTCATATGTCACGGCAAGTAAGAACTTTTAAAGATTTGAGACAAAAATACCCAGATCAAGAAATCTCATGAAGAGGCCAAATCCAAGCAAAACTGGACAACTTCATAAACTTACCAAACCTGATATCTAGATGGATGGGATTGATTTCCAAGAGAATCTTCATCACTCACTCATCCATGGTATCTAACAAGATTAAGAAAGGGAGAGAGAAGATCAACACTAATAAGATCAAGGGCAAGTCAACCAAAACAAGAAGAATCCATATGAGAAGAACACACTTGATATATTGCTACTTGAGGATAAAGGTCTTACAATCGCTCCACTTAGGAGATAGGTGAGCACACCATAGTACTCACTTTTCTCAAACTCTAACCCTAGAACTCTTGGCTAGAATGAAGAGAGGTTGAATGGTTAACTAACAAGTATTTATCCTAACCTGTTAAATAGATGAGGCAACAAGCATATATCTAACCCTAATAGATACTATCCAATAGCATATATAGGAAAAATCTATGAACCCCACATAACACGGATTTTACTTACACACTATACTTATATACGTTTTTCAAAGCACATAAACCCAAATCTACTAAGTCCTTAGCCTTTGACCCAACTTGATCTTCTTAGTTTCTCCTTGACTTAAACTGCTTTTTCAAGTGCCGCTCAAGCGCCACGGTTTTGATCTAATGTAGTTTATGATATTTTGCCAACTTATCAAAATACCATTCCTTAATCTAGTTTTGATCTTTCCTTGCAAGCAACCACCATACTTGCGATGTGTAGGTACACTATTAGCTTGCCATACGTCGCAAGTCTCCCCTATTTTGGTTCCATCCAAATATACCTCACTTGGACCGACCAAGTCATATGGTATAACCTATCACTCAAACTTTCATTCAATATTTCTCGCCTTTCTTATGTCATGCTTGAGCATTAGTGTTGTACTACCGCTTGAGTAGTATGACCAGAGCAGTGTGTGTGGTATGACCAAAATTTTTATTAACGGAGGGAAAACAAATGTTGTTGCTAATGCATTGGGCAAGAAAGTCTATTGCAATAATGCTATGGTCCGAGAATGTCTAGTACAGCTAAGAAATGGCTTCCCCTCGAGATAGCTCTGGCAACTCCCATGGCTCCTAATCTTCCTCCTCATCGCATCATCCTCACTTGGCTTCTAGTCCTCTGCCTTCTCAGTGGTTCCTCCCTACCCCTAAGTGCTGGATAATGTCTTTTGAGGTTTCTTACTTGGATTGGGGTTTCTCCTTTGGCAAGAGCTTTGAAGGCAACATCCTTTCGAGGTTCGGTTCAGTAGTTCACCCTTCTCAGTTTTTAGCTAATGGATTTCTGCTACTCGCTACCTTTCCCGCTTTACCTTTCGCTTATCTAAGGTCTTAGCAAGCAAGGTGCTTCGGTGCTGCCTTGGAGGCGAGGCTTTGGGTTTTAGATAAAAAGGGCTTATGATTTTGGCTTTCAGTTCTTAGTGTTCTCCAAGCAAGTGGGTCTACTCGTTTATGGTCTTAAGAACTATGTTACCAAGCACTTCACAGTTCATTTTCATCTCTGGTGGGATGTAGGTGCAAACTTCCGCAAAGAGTATCATTTGTAGCTTTTCGATCATCAATATGAATGGACACTCATGTCTTCTCACAAGAAGAATTAGTCTGGGGGTTCCCACAAAGGTCAGAAGGGAGCCTCTTTCACTGAGAAATTGATGGTCAGGTTCTTGAATAATCATCTTTTCATCAACATTGGAGCTATCCCTATGAAAATTATCTCTTCCTCTGCCTTCAAGTCGTTCTCTGTGTTGTCCACTGGTTCTCAGATCAGGCATTCACAACTCTCTGGGTCAAAAGTTTTGAATTTCAAATGTGCCCCTCTATTGCAGTCTATGCCTACTTCGGGGGATGATGCTTACCAAGCTAGCTCTTGCTCTCACTACCTACGATCGAGTCACTCTAATGTGACGATGGCCCGATCTTCCGAGAGGTACTGATAAGTCAATTGTGGAGAACACGACGTTGATGATTCAAAGGTTTCAACCAAAACAGATTGAACCCTTCGTAATCACTACACTACTGCTCCGATGGTTATCAACCGTGCCAAACGCGATTGACCTTACCAAGAAGGCTATCTCCTGCAAGCGAATCGATGACACAAGCAAAAGAGTAAAAGATGCAATCTAAAATTGTGTTATGAATAAGGATTAAGTTTACAAGTTGGGGGTTCCTCAACCGGACGTGCGGTGAAACTGCTAAGCAGAATAATCTTAAGAAAACCCTAAGGAAAACTAAAGGGGTGTGACCTTCTTAAATAGGGAAGGGGAAGCTGCACTTATCTAATGAAAAGGGGTATGGTACTATTCACATGAACAGTATGACCGCGGTACTGTTCACGTGAACAGTACCGATCCATGAATAGTACCCGTCCAAGCCTAAGTGGTGATACAAGGCTCTCGGTCCAAAAGGTGACGTAGCACCAAGTAAAGGGGTGGTCGAAACTCTTTGAGTTGAAGGCCATAAATTCTTCATCTCCTTTGGCCATTGTTATTGCTTTCTCCTTCCTTGATGCATATTGTCAACTCCTTACTGTCCCGTCCTAGATTCCTAAGCACAAGCAAATCATATCCATTAGGTAGCATCGTAGAGTTCTTAAGTGATACACTCAGCCCTAGAAATGAATTTACCTGATAATTTAGTTGACGAGCACATGCCCAAGTAATTAGACCTTGGACATCATTCAAGGTAGTAGCAAGAGGAGTGTTCATATCAGTCGAAGTGATATCCTCATCACACTCTGCTTCCACCTGCCCCAATCAAATACACTATTGGTCTTGCTAGAACTATGGCCACAAAACATCACTTTGCCTGGTATCCTGCTCTCTTGCCTAACAAGAGATGGGTTCCTGCTCCTCACTCCAATAGTGTTAGGCTGGCCTAGGGGAAAGGCGGGAAACCACTTGGCCTAGCCTATGTAACGAGTGCTTTTCCTATGCATCCATTGCTTCATCTTCTCTTGTTCCTAATCACTTGAACTTCCCATCCACTGTAGAACTCCTTCGTTAAAGCCCTCTTCGACAACCACCTTCCTCTCCAATGGCCAACTTCCAAGCGTTGAACCCGGGTCGCTTCATCCCGATGGGACTCTTCATTGAGGATGGGGGCCAGTTCCACCTACCACAGGAGGACTTGGTTCTATATGATTCACCACAACTTCAACACGAAGACCACACTATTGTGACAATGGTCCCGCCCCTTAGGAAGAAGATATAGCATAGGTGGTAACGGACATCAGAGACTTCATCTAGGGAGCCCTAGAAACTCATGTGGTATGATGCTCTCCTCACCCATTAGGAGTTGGAATTTTCCAACTGAGCTCGGCAATTTAGTGTGATATGTTGGTATTTGGAAACCCCCACATTCTGGATGATCACCATGAGATTAGTTTCCATAGACATAATGAGGCTATCAACTGGCAAGGGGCTAACTTTGCAAGGGTGGGCTAGATTATGCTCTTAGGTTTTCCAACGGACCTTCTCAACCATCATTCCATTGTGCATGTATTTTCCCCTTTTGGTAAGCTTTTGGAATAGCATTCATGGGACATAATTAAAGGAAAGGTTCTCGTTAAGGTCCTCTATCGCTCTATTGAAGTAGTCCCTAGGAACTTGATCCTGAAAAAGAGTGTGGATTTGGGGTGCTGGAGAATCCTGGATAATTATGGTCTTTGTCTTAAATTCAGATTTTCCAGATGCTGGATTGGTAGATGAAGATCTCCCTGAAAATCCCCTCAACCATCATCAAGATGGAATTCAGAATCCCCCCAATGAGCCTGCTGTTCTTGACCCCCCTCAGGATCCTCAATGGGGGGCAGTGGGAACCTTAGTAGCAAATTTTGGGAGGATGGGATCACCTACCAATTCATCAAGGAATCCAAACTCAGGAGTCTACTTCTGTTTCTTCTAACCCTATCCTTAGTGCAGAGCTGTCGGACTCAAGCTCTCATCAAGTAACGGACACCATCATGCAGTCTCACAAGGCAATCCTACCTCTCTTGACAAGAAGACCTCATATGGAAATAGTTCCTACTGGCTGCCAGTCTTTTTTTAGCTCCCTCATATGGCAATAACCACTCAGATTCTTAACTTCCCACCCTGCTTTTCTTTAGTTTGTTGGTGTAACATCCTAGAAATGGAACTATTTTAATTGAGAAAATTATAAAATCTTTCCTTCGCTTTCCAGTGTATTTCAAAATTTTGGCTTTTATTTATGTGCTTGATTTTGTTCTTGCCAAGCAATTCAAGGAAAAGAAATAAAAGCCTAAAGTCAAGAGCCAAAATATTCAGGATTTGTTTCAATCAAAATTTGAAATATGAATTCAAACAAATATTATCATTTAAAATTAAATTAATTGACTCAAAAGTAAAGGGTTATTAAAATTCACATCCAAAATTTATTTCCAATCGTGAATTAAGAAATTCAACAAGAATCCAAATTTTGAAAAATTTGCTATCATTTCTCCTTCCCTTCTCTCCCTTCCTCTCCTCTCTCTTTCACTGCCACCGGGCCCCTCTTCCTCTTTTTCTTCCTCCCCTCCTTTTCTCTGCTTGACTGCACTAGGCCGACCTAGCCTTGGCTGCTCGCAACCATGCACAACCCATGCCAACTGGTGCTAGTGCCATGCCACATGCCGCCCTTGTGCACGTCATGCCTACATGACCCGCTCTCACCCTCATGCTCCTGTGCCTTGCGCCATGCGCTATGTCACTTGACCTGCGTCACTGCTTGCGTGCACGTGCTTTTGCCATACGCTGACCTGGCGGCCCCACGTCACGCTCACACCTGGCATATGGCCGCCCCACCCCTGTGCACACGCCACCTCCAGATGTCTGTGCCATGGAGCCGCCCGCCTTCCCACAATGCCGCCACTCACCAAGCAATTTAATGGCACCAACTACCTGTCGAGCCTCGAATATGCAAATCCGGACTCTTTGTGTATACCACACTAGTTCAGGATCACGCTAGTGCACACAGTTTAATATAGATGAAATATCAACCATATACACGCTAAAATAAAGGAAAAACTCAAATATTAATAATTATCAAAGTATGACCATATGGTCAAGCTTACAATCTCACTACTCGAAGGACTCAAATCTAGCAGCGAAAAATAAATTAAGCGTAGAAGACATTCGACATGTCCACAGGCAATCAACTGGGGAGCAAAGTCCTAATCCGTGAAGTCGCTGAAGTATCCTCCCTCAGGTACTTCCTGTTGGTATAACTCCTTCTCCTCAACTGAGCAACAGTGGGCATAAAGCCGTGAGTACATTGGTACTCAGCAAGTTGTTTATAACAAATAAGTGCAGTATAATATGCAAGGCTTACCAATGGATGGCTGAAAGGTTAATTTGCATAAAGAGACACTTTTAAAGTGAATATGGTAAATAGATTGAAAGCGAACGTTAAGAAAAACAATAATAAATAAATAATCAACAGAATTGAATAAGCCACTTGTGAACCTCCCATCCACCAGCTAAACCACTAGTGAATTAATGCACTCACTTTCCAATGATAACCAATCCAAGTTTTATGAAAATGCTATCCCCCGTGTGAAATCACCGAGCATTGTCCATAACCGGGGACACGGTTATTCGAATAATTTTACACTCTGCAAAGGTTACACAACTGTACCCACACGATGTGATTAGCCTCGCACTAATGAAATCACAACAGGCCTTTACAAAGTTCAACCTCAACTTAATCTCGCCCGCTAGGGTTTTGTATCACACCCCCTCTTACGCCTCAAGAAAATCAGCAACCATGTTCATCACAATGGCGAGATTGAAATTGAAATATCCCAAATTAATTAGCCAGGTCTATTCCATACTAGACACGTGGTTTGCATGATAATGCTCAAATCAATGGCGCAGAAAGTTAAGTCTTTAATATACCCAGACGAGACTTCTACATCCCATGAAATGAATCCACATTTCCCTCTTTACTGCACGATCACTCACCCAAGTGAAAATCAATTTTGTATAACCCACACCAATGACACACTAATGTTATGGCACAAATTTTATAACTGTGGCACCAACCACGATTCCATATCTCATTAAGTTAAATTAATTATTCACATGTAATTATGAACCCATCGGACTATAAGCATGGCTAAGCATTTAAATCATACCACCTATGTGACATCTATTATGGTATCACTAAATAGTTTCCCAACCTATGGTGACAATGGCATCATGGTATTCAAATTATCAAGGAGGGATTATTCAAATCAGGACGGTAACTACCAAGTACAAAGATTTGTAATAATATAGCGATGCAAGGTAATTTAAAATAAAATAATTAAATAATAGATGTAAAACTAGGTTCAACATGATCAAAGGACATGACTTGTCTTGATTGTGCTTAGCGAGGGACTCGGGATCTTCTGGCGGCGCTCCTACTCCTTCAAAGGCGGGATCTAACGAGGGAGAAAACGACCAAAAAATAAAAATAAAATCAAATAAAATTCAAATAAACTCCAAAAACCTTGAAACTAAAACCAAAAGGTAGAGCTCAATTTTAGATAAATTTAGAAAAAAGAACGGGGTCAATCGGAGCTCGAACGGAGAAGAACGGGCTCTTGGAAAAATTAAATTTAAAGAAAATACTAAAAATTCGGAAAAGCTAATGTGCTGTAGACTCGGTGCACGGGAAGGCTAGTTCACGGTGGGCTCAGCTCATGGAATAGTGCACGGGGGTGGCTACTGATGTGGCAGCTAGGGCTAATGTGGCGGCTGACTGTGCTGACACGTGGCGTTAGGGCTGACGTGGCATGCTAACGTGGCGTCTAAGGGCGGTCGTTGCTAACGTGGCACTAACACGTGGCAGGTAGGGCTAAGGCGGCTATTGAGGTGGTGATGACTTGGTTAGGGTTGACTCGACAGGGAGGCAACAATCTGGATGGGGATGATCGGTGGCTGCGAAGCGACAACAATCGGACTGCCCGACGATCAAACGGCTGTGAAGACGGAGATGTTCAAAGTATCCGATGATGATGAAGATCAGACAGTCCAACGTCGATCGGACAGCTGCGAAGGTGCAGAGACGTTCGGACTGTCCAAACAGAGCGGCGCATCCCGACTGTTGGAAAAGATCGGACATCTTGAATAGATGGATATGTTTGGACTGTACGAACGATCGTGGAGATTAGACCGTCAGATGGTCGACGCATGGCGAGTGCGCTGTGTGAGGCATCACAGCGCGGGTGCGGTACATGGGCTGAGGGGTGGCGCGGCGGGGTTCGGATCTGGCGTGCGACGGAGAAGGCTCGGGATGGCGGCGAGGCTCACCGGTGAGGGGCGGAGACGATGACAGTGAGGCGCGAAGGCAGCGGCGCCGCTCGGGGATGCCGGGGAGGGGCGGCTGCTGCGCTTATAAGCACGGAGATCGAGGTGTCCCGCTCGGACACGATGTGCAGCGAGGGGGAGTCTCGGTCAGAGACGACGAGCGCGGTGCCGACACATGTCATGGGGTAGGATCGGACGGCTCGTCCAACCACATTGGTGAGTCCCTTGTGACCTTATGCTTGTACTCACCCTGGTTTGCTTCCCTTTCTCTAGCCGTCATCGCCCCTGCGGTTGCCCAGCACCCAGCTGCTTCCCCACCGCCGCTGGCTGCCCTTGGCTTCGCCCAGCCTGTGATGCCACTTCTTGGCCTCCTTGCCCCCTAGGCTCTCCATTTTACCATTCGTTGGTGCCTCCCTAGTCGACCCTCACCAGCAACCGCCGCCTGGCCCTGCGCTCCTTGCCTCCCCTATTTCAACCCCTGCTCCAGCCGAACACCACCCCTCCACTATTTTTGAATGGCTTCCCTTCTCTCTTCCTTTGACAAATGGGCCCAGCTAGCTAATGGCTAATGTGTAACACCCTGGCTTAACAAAAGACAAAGATATCACTTACAACCACATTCGCCACCAAAATAAAACAAATAAACAAGCACTAATAGCATTTAGATAACAAGAATCAACATTCCGCAAGAGAATAAACATAAATTTTAGTAGCAAGATAGCTCTTAAAGTGAACTTAATATGAACCACATAATTACGAAGAACATTATAAATAAATTTAAGCCAAGAACGCATCATCTAGTAGTATTATGGACTATGGGAAACTAAGGAAACCACAATTAATCAATTATTACTAAGAATGATTCTAAAATTGTTTATTTCCAAAAATGTGAAGCATTTCTAGATGAAGTGAGGGGTTATAAAGTGCAACAAACCATGTTCTACCCCTTCCCATGCATGTCGTCATCATCGCTCACCTAAAAATAACAAAGAGAAAAGGTGAGTCCATGACTCAGCAAGTACAAAGCAGAATAATATACAAGATAGTAATATTTTAACATTTTATCTCAACCATCATTATCTACTTTCAAATTCTCCTTTCCATTCAGTTACATGCATATGCCATTTTTCTGATTCTCTTCTCATAATGCAATACTCAAACTCAGCGCCGTCTTCTGTATATACTGGTATAGCTAGGTGTTTACCCGTCGATGACACACCTTTGCCCTTTCTACTTGACCCTGTTCTTTTTCATACAGGGTCACCCTATCATTTTTCATAGAGGGTCCTAGCGTATCAATATGAATCATGAATGCTCATCATGCAATGCGATGTAGTTATTTCCTTCCATGATATTAAACAATTAAAAGTATTCGTCATCTTATCTCCAATCTCACTTTCATCATCATATCATAAGTGGAGAACAATATAAATTCAAATTGACATAAGAAATAATTAAAGCAAGGTATCATTCAACTCAAATTTTAAGCATCCAAATATTATTCTGTGATGCACTTGTCTTTCACTTAGATACACCGACCACAAGAATATGACGATGGTATCACACTTTAAGTCTGTCCTCCTACAAATATTAACCACTCTCAAAATATGCTAAAACAATACAAAATACAAGTAAACAACAATGATCCTACACATTCTCCGAAAACCCCAACTTTTCAAACAAATACCGGTCTATCCCCTTACTGTCCTAGTATGAAAAATGACACAACTCTCAATTCCCTCATCGAAACAGAGAAAACCATACCATTTTAAGAAACTACACAAAATTTTCCACAATTCTTAGTTGTCATAATTCTCAGATTAATTCATTTAAGCCCCCAAAATTAACCTAGAAAACAGATCTACCCATTCTCTGGAGAGTAGACTTGTAAATTTTGTATATTTTAATCTACAGTAGAAAATATAGCTAACCTTGACATTTTTGAAATCTACAGGAAACTTCCCACAATTTTGTACTTGTTATTAAATTTTAATCCTGGCTTTTGCTAAACCAAAACATCACTTCTACTCCAACTGGTCCAGCAGTCATCCAATGCCGGACAACTGTGTTAGAAATTGTATAAGTACTGATCCATCCATTAAAAATTTACATTCTTAGACTCTATGGAAACCTTAGGAAATCCCCTACTGAGTTCATTATGACCTTATTCCCAGATTAGGTCATATTCTATTTTTAATCTTTTAATTCCCACCGATTGCCTGAACTTGATTGATCAGACTGCACAGCACACGATAACACTCATAACTAACCTGATCAAGAAATCGCTAAGAACAAAAGGGTCAGAAATTGTTTGTTATCCTTAGAGACCATAGAAAGAATTTCTGAACACCAACACAAATCACCCTACTCCTCTTCTTCTCCTCCTTCCTCTTCCTCTTCTTCCTCCCCTCCTTCTTCTCTTTAGCTTGGTTGCCAAGGGGGTGAAGGTGCTACAAATTGGGGGAGAGGTTGAAGGGGAGGAGGGGGACATGGGGGAGGTAGGGAGGGGTGTCCAATGTGGAGAAGGGGGGAGGCGCCCTAGGGTTGGTTTTGGGGGGTAAAGGGGTGCCCCCCCCATGGACTGGAACCTTGGGCCAAAGGCCCACACCCCTAAATACCTCTAAAATTTCAGAATTTTAACCCCTTTTTATCCCAGAAATTTTAAATTTAAGTTCTCATTGATCACCCTAGAAATTGTTTCTTTAACCCTCATTCATTTCTTGATTTTAATCGCCGAAATCTTCGAACGCTGTTTGGAATAATACTCCATGGCCTAAAACTCATCAAAACACTAAATTTTCTTCCCTCTTGCAAACTCAAAAAATTACTTCTTTCATTCAATTATTTTTTATTATTATATTATTTTATTTGCCAAATCCCCTGACTACCATTCGGGATATTACATTCTACCCCACTTAAACAGAATTCAACCTCGAATTCTACATTCCACGATCCCACACGGGACACTGAACTAATCTGAACAACTCTGGATATTGCTCGCACAAGCGAGGCTCCAACTCCCATGTCATCCCTCTCTCGGACTGACATGACTACAACACAAAACACATACCAACATGTTGTGCCTCAACACTCACTCCGATCTCTCTGGAATACGCATCAGACGAGACCCAATGGTATGATTCTACTTATTGGTTAAAGGCTCTAACAAAACCTGAAACTTTGGATGTCTCAAGTGTTCCCTCAACACCAGGGCATACAAGATGATGTGTACCCTAGCGTATGGACTTGAGACTGTTCTAGCGATACGCCAACCTTCAAATTCCCCCAAATACTAGAAATGATCAAATATATATACCTTGGACTATCATTTCCCTTGGTACCAAGTCACACAACCTGCATATAACACATGAAACTCTTGTTCCATCTCTCAATCGATCAATTCACCATAACAAGGAGTATTGCCTTTAACCAGGGATACACAAACAACTCATCTTAACCAACCCTCTTACAAAAGAATCTAACTAAAGAAAACATGAAGAATTCCCATTGCTACCACATGCTATCAGCTCTCCACCAAAATAGTCAAATCTAGAATTGAGGTTTCATCATGAAAACCTTTCCACTTTCCAAGTAGGTAGTTTGCACATGACCACCACGAAAGCCAAAAGACCAATCACTCAAATGCCCAAATCAACTATTTCCTTTATTCCTTTTGAACCGAAAAGAACAACACATGACAACATAAAACCAACTCAAATTGCAAATGGACTCTATCACAAACACATAGACCAAATAAGAATCAAGAGAGCATTTTACTACCTGAAAAAATATTCTTTTCTCAATCCATTGTTTTAAGAGTTTCATTTCCCGTAAACTATGGGATTCCAAATCATCGCATAACACACTAACTCATTTCTTTTAAATTGGCAGTCTCAACATGGATTCCACCCATAACACATCCCTTTTTAACATGAGAAAAACATATATCCAAGACATTAAACCAACTCTTTTTTTCAAAATAAATCCACTCAGCACACAATAAAGAGGTTGCTAAAAACCACTCAAGTTTCATATAAGCAATGAGCATTCAAGAACCACTTTGAAAAAGCAAGATTCGCTAGAAAATCATTCAACTCTCTAAATAGACTAGATATGATTAAGAACCACAAGAATCAAAGGTTGAAATCTTTCCAATACACAAAATTAACAATTGTTTTCTAAGCAAGGAAAATGTCCACCAATAACACCATTAAACCACGTTTCTTTTCAAACAATATTGGACAAAACACTTACAGTAGATAGGGTCCAGAACTAAATCTCACTACCATAGAAAAAGGTAATTCTTTTTGACTTTAGGGTATAATTTCCTTTGGGCCAAAATTTCCAAAACATCACATTCACACATACACATACTTTTATATTGGTAACTTCCAAGTTAAACCCAGCCTTACTATAATATCTGGACAAATCTTAGAGACTCTAGTACACAAGTCACCAAATACATTAGCAATGCTCCTTAACAAAAGTAGTAAAATTTTCCAACTGTATTTATAAATTGATTTCTCTATTGAATCCTATCAGCTTAGTTCTTTTAAAAGACAAATACCCATAAATGCTCATACAAAGTTATGACAACTCAATAAATTATATCAATGATCAATGCACATCTAACTTCTCTTGTTATTACCAAAAATCATATAAAGACTGCAACTTCGAAACCCTAATAACTTGAACATTATATGCCACCATAATAAATTTCTCATTATTCTATCTAGACTATGTTACTAAGCAATATCACTTCATGATTTTTATTTCAAGATTCCTATCATAAAATTTCAGTTGTACATGATTGAGAAACACTAACAAATGAATCTATTCTCCACCACCCACCTTTAAAAGAGATCTAAATTCCAAAAGAGGTCATTCACCAAGAAATAATTCTTATATTAATACCATAGTTCATCATTCTTCACCATTCAATTTACTAGCACATTGATTAGGTCATCGCACCATTTTCTCTTTCATTATATGACATGATCGAATTCCATCTAGAAAATCTACAATGTACACAATGGTAGCATTCTTAATGCATTAGTTTTGCATACCTTTGATAAATGCAATAATCTACAAATGTAAATAATGAAAGGACACTAAAACATCAGCTCACAAGAAAGCTCTAACAAGTTGTAATGAGTTCATTTGCAAGTTGAATAATTATATTACTACAAATTCCTTCTTATAAACATTCTACTAAAGTTTTTTTTATTTTAATACTGCTACCATAGAAGCCAACAAACCAAAAATGAATTATAAGTACAAAACTCCAAACATTACGTTAAATTCTTCCTGAAAGTTGACCATTTCTTTTGATTAATTTATTATTATTATTATTATTATTATTATTATTATTTGAAGTACTGCTATCATGAAAGCCGATAGCCCAAAACAAATTATGTAATTTTGAATTTAACAAACTCCTTGTAGGAATTATCAAGGTTAATACCATATCTTAAACTTTGCAAGATCAGACTAAATTATTTCATGATAACTTATTATCCCATCATAAGTTTTTTTAGAACTCACAAAGCATCATAATATTACCACAATAAGCACAATATTCTAGTAAAACTCTTTAGCCAAGGACAAATTGTTACCCAAAACCTTAGTGTTGTGGCTACAGACCAAACAGAGAGAGAGGGGTATGGTAGTGGAGAGTTAGGTGAGCAAATGACCTCTTCTGTCTTTCCCAAGAGCTAGTCATGATACATAAGCATTCCTTCTCCTAATGAGTGACTTTACCATCGTAGCCTTACACGGAGCCCCTCACCGAGGACGAGCTACGTCATTTACATGATTTACAACCTTCTCAGCAGACTAGCTGGGTTTAGGTAGGGGCCACCCCTACAACAGGAGCCTCTCATGGTGAAGGGCTTCACAGGCCGAAACCATGTTGTCGAGCCCTTTGGCCCCCTCCGTCCCTGCGGCCTGTGACGTTGTGTGATTGTGGGCGGCGGAGTCGGTGCTGGGGGTCCGCAGCAGAGCCATTGTCGAAGTCTCGCGTTGGGCGGTCGCAGCGGAGTCGCACCTGCGCTACGAAGGCGAAGGCCGCAACGGTTGTACTGCGGAGGCGAAGACCTCGTCGATGCGGGAGGAGCGGGCAGGCGCTGGAGGTTAGGGCGTGTCATGCGCACGAGCAACCGCGTCGGTCCAACTCTCGCTGGTAGGACACGTGTGGTCGGCCGCGACGGTTGGGCCTCCGCCGGCTGCTCTTCCGAGCGCGGCTATATATGCAGTCGTAGCGGTGTGACGAAGGACTGGTGGGACGGCCTGTCTCAAGAAGATACCTCTTCCTCTCACGAGCATGCGACAGGGTTGGCGTTGGCCAAGGTGCTTGTGTGCATGCTTGTGGAAGGAAGAAGGTACGTTCTTGAGTTGGTAGAAAGGTTCGCGCCGTCGAAGGGGCCCTTCACGCGTCGGAGGAGGCGCATTCCGCTAAGGAT
Source organism: Melocanna baccifera (assembly GCA_036346265.1). Classification (NCBI taxonomy): domain Eukaryota; kingdom Viridiplantae; phylum Streptophyta; class Magnoliopsida; order Poales; family Poaceae; genus Melocanna; species Melocanna baccifera. The sequence continues at coordinate 11,273,681 of CM070688.1, read as the reverse complement.
GACCGCATGCGGCTCCTGGAAGCGGAATGCGCGGCGGCCGTCTCATATGCCACGGAGCGTGTGGCATTGACTCAGCAAGCAGCGGTGGTGGAGCGTGACGGGCTGCTCCAGCAGGTTGCCGTACTGGAGGAAGAGAACGGCCGCCTCGCTGCGTCCCTGAGGGAGCGGGATGAGGCGCTGGGTGCCGCCTCGGCAACGGCGTGGGAGGCTATATTGGCCCTGGAAGGTACCCTTGAAAATCTCGTTGCCGAGGTACCGCCCCGCCCCTTCGGACCCAAAGAACTTTCACGGACACTTCGATGGATTGCGGAAGCGGCCGATCTTGCTCAGGCGGCCGCGACGTCCTTTGGCAATCATTGCTCCTACATGACTGCTTGTCTAGCATACGCTCTTCTCCAACACCAGGGCTGCCGCCATGTCGATGAATTGGGTGACCCGCAGCTGGAGATGCCCGCTGGAGCCGGGGTGATGTCTGGTGCCGTGCGCGCGTTCGGCCCGCCGTTCGGTTTTTTCACGAGCGGATCTGGGAGTACATCGGGGAGGCCGCGGCGAAGGTGGAGCTGCGGCAGAAAATGTACGGCGAGGGGAACCTTGGCGAGTGGCTTGATGAAGTTCCCCGGCGCGACGATGACGGGGCCGACGGCTCAAAGCAGGTGTGACCCTGGGTTCTTATACGCTGGTGTGTGTTGTAACCTTGTGTACTCCATGCCGCGAATGAAGTGAAAATTGCTTCGCTTCTTTGATCGATCTTGCCACTTTGCTCCGAGCAGCTGCCCGATGGGGACCTGCTGCTGGTTTCTGACATCGTAACCCGGCGCCGCTTACGTCGCTGGTGGCGGGCCGAAGACTCACTTGACTTTTGGGCGAATCGACCCTCGGCGGGCGAGACTTCGGCGTGAAAGGTCATCCCAGCGAAGCCAAACGAGTAGTGCTGACCCGGCGGGTTTTGTAAGAACGTTGTGGCAGCGTGGTAGACAAGCCGGGACATTCATCATCACCGTTGTTTTTGGATGAGTCTGCTTTGTGCTTTCTTTTTGGTGGGTTTTGTTGGTTGGGGCAGACGCTTGGGGTAGGCGTGGAGCTGGGGCGTAGTTGAAGTAGACGTGCGAGCGCTCCGTCCCCTACCCTCTGAAGTGGTGGCAACGGAGCTGGCGCCTAGTCAAAGTAGACGCGCGAGCGCTCCGTCCCCTACCCTCCGAAGTGGTGGCAGCGGAGCTGGCGCCTAGTCGAAATAGACGCGTGAGCGCTCCGTCCCCTACCCTCCGATGTGGTGGCAGCGGAGCTGGCACCTAGTCGAAGTAGACGCGCGAGCGCTCCGTCCCCTACCCTCTGAAGTGGTGGCAGCGGACCTAGCGCCTAGTCGAAGTAGACGCGCGAGCGCTCCATCCCCTACCCTTCGAAGTGGTGGCAGCAGAGCTGGCGCCTAGTCGAAGTAGACACGCGAGCGCTCCGTCCTCTACCACTTCCGCTGGGCAGGATAGGGTAAGCTTGAGGAGGGACTGGGACCTAGCCTTGTAGGTCCTATCCCTGGTGGTCAATGGGGAACCTCACGGGTGGCACTACTTCGCTAAATTTTTGAACGTCGATGGGACAGCTAAGGCAGGATCAACGGAGGTCCGCACATGGTGCTGTACGGCTATGAGGGAGGTGTCTCTTGGCCATCGTCCATTGCTTCGGGCCCCGCAAGATAGGGGGGACGCGTGGAGTGTGGCTGGCGGAGCCCTGTAAGTGGAGTGGGGCAACCCTGTCGCACCACATGCCCCTGGGGCGGGCGATGGGACTCTTGAGCGTAATGTCCGCGGTCTTACTTTCAGGGCTCTTTAAGAAGGGGGCGAGTGGCTGAGTGGAGCGGCACTCGCCTTCCCAGACATCGCACCCCCACGCTCAGCTTGTTCCAACTTCGCCCAATAGCGTGGAGGGCTCCAGAACGCGGCTGATGCCGCCTGGGCGATTGCGGGGTCGGGCGTCCCGCCCATGTGGGGGGACGCGACGCCACAATGCGTTTCCTCCTCACCCATGCGTCGAAGAGTCACAGTTGGTGCGGGGTAGTGGGCAATTCACTTGTACTTCATCAAGGCCACCCCTACAACCACCGGTGAGGCCATGTCCCACCGTGCTGTCCCGTACAGGCGCCTGTTCTCTCCCCCAGTCTCCTCCCCTAGCTCTTGGGCGCTTGGGATGAGGGGAGGAGAGGGGGGCTTGGCGCTTGCGGTGCTGTAGGGGGCCGTGCCGCTCCAAGGGGGGCTCCGACTCCTCCAGCTCGGGGCGGCACGTCCTGGGGGCCTTGGGCGCTCTCCGTCTTGTGCCACCTTATTGGGGTGATGCTGCGCCCCGAGCTCGAACGTCAATGGACGTTCGGTGGGGCAGCTTCCTGCGCCGGAGGGACTACGTCTGCGTGGGCACCTTCGTCGAGAGCGTTTGGTTTCTCGGCTCTTCTGCAGAGGCGCAGGCCATTGACCTCCTGCGCCTCGCTCCTGCACTCGCGGCCACCCGTCCATGTGGTGCACGCGGTTTGCTGGGAGCGCGTGAAGCCTCTGGAGTCCGTGCGCCGTTGTATGTGGACTCCGGCGAGTGCGTGGGAATATCATCCACATCTTATTTATACTCCGGAGAGTACGTGTGGTGAGAACACCAGCGCGTGCGCGGGACATCCGCGTCTTGTTTAGACTCAGTAGAGTGCGCATGGAAAACATTTGCATATTTGTTTGTACTCGGAGAATGCGTGGGACTATCAAGCACGACTTACTTAGGCTCCGGAGGGTACGCCCTCGCGTGCGCGGAACGTCCGCATCTTGTTTAGACTCAGTAGAGTGCGCAGGGAAAACATCCGCGTCTTTGCTTGTACTCTGGGGAATGTGTGGGACTATCAACCACGACTTACTTAAACTCCGGAGGGTACGCCCTCGTGCGCGCGGGACACCCGCGTCTTGTTTATACTCAGTAGAGTGTGCAGGGAAAACATCCGCGTCTTATTTATAGTCCGTAGAGTGCGCGCGGGGGCGTCCCCCCGCTGCATCTTATTTATACTCCGTAGAGTGCGTGCGGAGGCAGACCTCGATGCCACGTCTTATTTATACTCCGTGGAGTGCGTGCGGAGGCGGACCTCGACGCTACATCTTATTTATACTCCATAGAGTGCGTGCGGAGGCGGACCTCGACGCTACATCTTATTTATACTCCGTAGAGTGTGTGCGGAGGTAGACCTCCATGGAGTGCGTGTGTGGAGGTGAGTCTCTGTGTGGTGCGTGTGCGGAGGTGAGTCTCCGTGTTGTGCGTGTGCAGAGGTGAGTCTCCGTGTGGTGCGTGGGAACATCAACCACGTCTTTATACTCCTGGGAGTACGCGTGGTGACGACACCAGCGCGTGCGCGGGATTCCACGTCTTGTTTATACTCAGTATAGTGCGCAGGGAAAACATCCGCGTCTTATTTATACTCCGTAGAGTGCGTGCGGGGACGAGCCTCCGCACATTTTTGGTGGGGGGCATGAATAGCCTCGCAAACGGCGAACTTTATTAAATTCCCGTTTGCGCGGGTGAGCGAGTACAAAAGGTTATGAACTAACTACAGGACTCGTTGTCGTGGTGATGAGATGCGAAGCCTCTTGTGCTTGGGCTGCCGTAGGGCGTGCACGGGCACGCCTGACCTAAGGACCGCGCTGGGCTCCCAGGCTTGGGCTTCAGATTCCATGCTCCAGGTGCCGAGCCACGTGCTGATCGCCGAAGATGGTGATGACACCTCACGGGCCCGGAAGCTTCACACATAGGAAGCCATGGTGTGGTACTGCCCCAAAGGAATTAAGAGTCGGTCTCCCCAAAATGGCGTTGTAGGGGTACTGGATATCGACGACATCAACGGTGGCGTCCCTAGTCGCCACATTATCTTCCTGGCCGAAGGAGACCTGTAAACATATTTGGCCTAGCACCAATAACGGCTGACCTCCAAAGCCCTGCAACAGAATTCGTGAGGGGCCTAGGCGACTTCGAGGGATCGCCATCTGGTCAAAGGCCTATGCGAACAAGACATTCACGGAGCTGCCCCCATCGACCAGGACACGCCGGACATCGCACCCAGCAACCGCGATCTGGATGACTAGGGGATCCTGATGGGGGAACTCCACGCCTTCGGCGTCGGCAGGCGTGAAGGTGATCGCATGCTGCGCCCAATCTGGCGGTGCATGAGCTAGGTATGCCGCCACATGGTGTAGCCTTCGCACGTAGGCCTTGCGCTGTCGCTCCGAGGCAAACTCCAAGGAGGAACCGCCGGAGATGATGTTGATGACCCTGCGTGGGGCGCCCTCAAGGGCATGGATCCGTAGGGGGCTTTCCTGGGGCTGCGGCACCTGGGCTTGTATCCACCGGAGACCCTCCTGAGGCTGCGGCTCCTGATTGCAAATCCTCAGGGGGCCGTCCGGTGGCTGCCGATCATGCGCCACGACGGGTGGGCGTGCCTCGAGACCCCTGTCTCTGGCAACACTTTATCAAAGTGCTGCGATAGTGGTGCAGGAGTGGGTATCATGATTGCCTTGGCCATGCACCTTGCACCACTGTGGGCGCTGTTGGTCACCGTACTTCACACGGGCCCAACCGTCGCGACCCCGGCCTCGGCCTCGCCCCCGACCTCGTTGGGCCCTAGTCCCGCGGCTAGCAGGGGTGTTATCCTCGGAGCCGCCTACGATGTCAAAGACGTACCGGGCTCGCGGGGCGTCGGCGGCCGCGCCGGGCTTGTCGGCGCACGCCCCTTGTCTTTGGGGTGTCCTTCGACGTCTCCTGCCGACGCTTGCTCCGTGAGGAACTTGTTTGCGATGGGTCGACGCTCTTTGCGGCACTTCCTGCTGGGTTGACATCGGCTTCGTTGTCCTGGTGCCGCTTTGCGTCTTCTTCCGCCCGAGCGTATTCCTCCATCTTGTCGAAGAGTTTCTCCACTGTCTTGATTGGCTTCCGCGCGTTATACTCAGCCAGTGGCCCTAGGCGAAGATCCTGTACCGCTGTGTTGATGATTGTTGTCTTGTTGACGTCTTTGACCTGGCAGCGGACCTTCGCGAAGCGTTTGAAGTACTCACGGAGCCTTTCCGATAGTTGTTGCTTGATTGCGAAGAGTTGATCCGCATCGACACGCTCGATGTAGTTCCCCTGGAAGTTGTTGTAGAGGCGGTCGCGTATTTTCTCCTATGCGTATATGGAGTTCGGCTCTATGGTAAAGAACCATGAGAGCGCCACTCCCTGTAATGCGAGCGGAGCCCCTTCGCCTTGGTGGTGTCGTCCCCGCCTGCCGCCTCGATGGCGGTCTCGTACACGCACACGAACTCTTGGGGATCCATGTCGCCCTTGTACGATGTAACGGAGCTGGGAAATTTGAAGTCCTCCGGCCATGCTACTTTCTGCAGGCCCGATGATAGCGGGGATTCCGGGTCCACGCGTCGTAGCGAGGCGCGGCTGGAAGTTGGGGCATCGCGGCTGTCCTCCCTCTCGGGCACAGGCTCCGGCGCAACCACTAGCAGGGTCGGCTGACTCCAAGCCTCTTGCATTCTCCGCACGGCCCCCCTGAGATCCGTCAACTCCTGCTGGAGCGTGCTAAGGGCTGCCAGCAGGGCATTCTCCACTGTGGGCGTAGATGGGGCCACAGGCGCACCTGGTTGCGCGGTTGAGGTCGTCGTAACCACTGCTTGTGCTCTTAGGTTGCCCCTCACGTCCGCGCAGTGGAGTTCAGTGCCGGCGGTGGGGCCCGTGTCGCCGGCGGGCCGCTTGGCACTTCTGCACCGGTGCAGAGACGGCAGTCGCGCCTCGGCGATCGTCGAGGCTACCACTCGCTAGCTCCCGGCCGGTGTCGTCAAGGTTGATCGTCGCACCGATGGCGGGTTGGGGTGCGACGCGCGGGTTGGGGCCGATCGTCACGTTAATGGCGGCGAGGTCGATGGCGTTGGTGGTGGCGGGGTCGATGGTATCAGTGGTGGCGGGGTCGATGGCGTCGGTGGTGGCGGGGTCGATGGCGTCGGTGGTAGCGGGGTCGATGGTCGCGCGATGAGTATCGTCATTTTCGCCCCCGACCACTGATGCCGAAGCTCTGGTGTTGATGTGAGGCCTCACCGCGACCCCCTCCTTCTTCTTCGCCGCCGATGATGAAGCTTTTTTCGGTGCCATCCTTCTTCTTGCAGTCTTGAGGTTTGCTTCCGTCGTCCCCACGGACGGCGCCAACTGTTGTGGCTACAGACCAAACAGAGAGAGAGGGGTATGGTAGTGGAGAGTTAGGTGAGCAAATGACCTCTTCTGTCTTTCCCAAGAGCTAGTCATGATACATAAGAATTCCTTCTCCTAATGAGTGACTTTACCATCGTAGCCTTACACAGAGCCCCTCACCGAGGACGAGCTACGTCATTTACATGATTTACAACCTTCTCAGCAGGCTAGCTTGGTTTAGGTGGGGGCCACCCCTACAACACTTAAAAAGCCCATAAATATAAAACATTAATTAGATGTCATCTATTCAACTCCTAGTGATGCTCAACACCAATTTTTGTGCACAATAATTACACTCAAGTGATTCTCATTAACAATTGATAATTACCTTGATTAAGGAGTCTACTGGCTGCCCTACTTCTAAATGCAATCAAAAAAATATTTGCAAACATAGATTCAACATTCTCATCTTATACTTAAAACTTAGAGCAAACTACTATCAAAACATCAATATTAGACCTCTAGTAAACAAGGTTTCACACGATGATACCACAATATCCATCCATTCATTTAAACATATTAGATTAATTTGACATGGCAAGAAGTGAGTAAATCAAACATCTATATATGTTCACCTAGTATCCCAAGAAAAGATTAATTCAGGGTTAATATTTACCAAAGACAAAAATCTTACATATCTTTAGCATTATTGAAATATTAATTCGGGATTAATCAGTTGGCTGCTCATGTTATTAAAATGATTCATTTCACCGAAGTCTACAAACCTCCTATCGATGTTTCTCCATTGGGTGAAATCAGCAAGATGTCTTACCATTCCATCCTTCTTATTCTCCTTCGAGTGCCAACGCAGCAATTTTTCCTCCTTTGGGTTCGCAAAAAATAGCTTCAAGCAGAGAATTGTAGGAAGATACCATACCACCTTAGCAGAAGATCCTTTCTTTACTTCTATTCCCTTACCGTCATTTGATTAATTCTTACGCTTGTATCGGGATGTGTTGCACACCGGATATACATGCATGTTTGCATACTCTTTACGGTAGAGAATACAATCATTCGGACATGAATGTATTCTTTCTACTTCAATTCCCAATAGACAAAGAACCTTCTTGGCTTTGTAGGTGGTTTTGGACAACTCGTTTCCCTCCGGAAGCATGTGTTAGTGATATGCCCTAGAGGCAACATGGAGATGTTGTATATATTACATACTATGTTTATGATACATTACTTTGTTCCTTGGAATAGACATCATCATTATTGATCAATGAGTATGTGACTTATTCATGAGACTCTTAAATACTAAAATGTTGCTATTTCTAAATGATCCCTGATCGTATATCATATGAGGAACAAATATGATTCAAAGACAAAGATCAGCATATGTATTGATTGATGATCATGTCTCATGGATCATGGTATGGTGATACCAAATCAATAATATGGACATGTGTTAGTGAACATATGTTGGATAGACTGCCATGAGACACCGCAGAGATTCCATGTGTCATCAGTTGGTCTCAAGTAGTGTTTATGTAGAATCCTTAGACTTGAGATCATCATGGTTCCCAACATGAGTAGTAGCTTATTTTGGGACTACTAAACACTACTCCATAACTGGGTAGTCATAAAAGTAGTCTTCGGATTTGCCATGAAACATGTAGTGGGATGTGAATGATCAAGATAGAATTTGCCCCTTCTTATGGGAGAGATATCTCTGGGCCCCTCGATGTAATGGATTATGAAAGTTCATGGCCATGCCAAGGTGATTGAGGAGTCAATCACAAGTTTATAATCCATCACGGAATCGAGAGAGTGATTGAGCTATTAAGAGGATGACACAGGTCTCGCCTTGAGCTCAATCTATATCGTGAGGCAAAGGGATTCGTACATGAGAGAACATTACAGGTTCAGCCGATATGATCTTTACATATACTTTGGGGTTAATATGTCTTACTAGAGGCCGCTATTAACGTGGTGACCGGAAGGCGTTTCGGGTCACGACCAAGTATACGTGAACCTGCTGTGGTCGCACGCTTAACGGGTTGGAACACCGATTCGAATATGATTCGGATATGGGCTCAATTCGGATAAAGATCCGAATAGACTCTAATGGGCCTTGGTCCGCAAGGCCCACGTGAGGAGGTCTATATATATGGAGGCGAGGGTTGAGGGATTCGTCCCTGGTAACATCTAGCAAAACCCTAGCCGCCACCTCCGGGCCAAACCCTAGCTGCTCACGAGTGCTAGTACACTCGCGATCGGCGTTCGGCCCCGGGCGTGTGGATACGGTGGAGGCGCTGCTGCGTTGCGATCTTGATCGGCGTGCGTGGAGAGACGATCTGTTCGGACGATCGGCTACTTCCACTACTACCTCGACGCGTGATTGGATCGGTTTCCAATTCTTCTTCCATTGCGCTGCGGCGTCTAAGTGGTAACGATCCATGATCCTTCCTTAGCATGATGTTCTTGGGTGCGCGGTAGAAAAGTTTTGTTTTCTGCTTCCGTAGCCTACGCGTATTCCTTTAGCATGTCCGCTAAAAAACTTAGCAGCAATGTGAAACTCTTGTCGGACCAACTATTGCTTGCCTTCAATTTTAGCAGTTCAAGCACGACTGGCAAGGTCGTGTACTTTGACTTACAGCATGTGAACAAAGGTTTCTCAAAGTCCTCCATCAAACCCTAGAATTTAATATACTCTCTCTCATTATAGTTCTCTTCTACATCATGAAGTATCTGATTTAGATTATCATCGTGCTGCCAATCTGAATCAGAACCACAATCAACATCATCAAGCAGCATGTCATTAACTTCGTCAGTGATGTCATTATTACTATCTTCCTGTGTAATTTGCTCTTTACCATGACTGGTCCAATGTGCATACCCCTTTTTGAAACCCCTTCAAATCAAGTGCGCTTCAATCTGCGCTCGGTTCTTAAACATCTTTAGATTTTTGCAGTTAATGGATGGGATAGAACATATATTCCACCTCCTTTTTTTAATATCCTGCTCGACAACTCTCATAAAAGTGGACATACCATTATTGTACTCTTCACTCACACAGTTCCTAGCGTACATCCAGTTTTAGTCCTACGTTATGCATATAACAATTTAGTATTAAATATTAAATTAATTAATTAGTATACTATATATATGATCTAAAGTAGCTATATGTGGTAACAATACAAACTAACGGATCCCCCAGAACACTGCCTATGAACGATAGCTAAAGCACCGCCTATGAATTTTGTGATAGAGAAATGTGATTTTCCTTGTGCATATGCTATATGGATATTCCACATTCACTTTTGGTTGTTCTACTAATAATTTTTATTGAGTAAATCTCAAAAAACCCTTGGTATTGGAGTATTGGTAACATAGGCCATATGTTTTTGTTCTATTTTCATAAAACCACGTGCATTGAGGCCTTACTTCAAATAAAAGCTATTTTCCCTAGAACCAATTATAATCAACTATTTTGACCAATTTGCCACATATGACGGGCACTAGATGTAAATAATCTTCTCTCTACATCAAGTTAGTTAGATCTAAACCATCTTCAATTATCCTTTCACCAAAAGCTAGATCTAAATTACAACGTAATTAAGAATAAATTACTAACCATAGGTAGTCAAGAACTTAATGGATCTATAATCACTCTTGCCAAATAGTCTCCTTTCACCAAATGACCTGAAAGCACGAACCGCCTCCAGCTCAAAGCAGTAGCCTAGATCTAGAATTTAAGATAGAGGGTCGATGGGTCTACATGTAATTAATATGGTGAAATTATCACAGACAATTTTCAATACAAACCATCTGTGCTAACTAATTATTACAGATGGTTTGTAATACAAATTGTTTGTTATAATTCATAAATGATTTTTACCATGAATCATCTGTAATATTACATCTTCACAGATGGTTTTTAGCAGTTGCAGCAACACAATGATCTCTAAACTAAAACTGTTTGTGATGGTATTTAATACTGACGGTTTTGACAAACCATCTGTGATGTGGTATCTAGTATTAGGCTTTTATGTAGTAATGATATGCTTGCTTTTTTTTCATAGGGAATGGCTAGTATTTTCTGAGGATAGCTAAAAATAGGATTTGTTGTAGCTAAAGAAGGAATTATCATAGGCGGTGTAGTGGCACAAACCGTCTATGATATATATATATATATATATATATATCATAGATGGTTCCATAATAGAACGGTTTATGATATAAACTATATCACAGACGGTTCCATAACAAAACCATATGTGATATGACATCATATCATAGACGGTTCCATTTGTTAAACCATTTGTGATATAAACCACATCACAGACGATTCCATTATGGAACTGTTTGTAACAGTAATATCACAACAGTTCTTTAACAGAACTATCTAGGAGAGTTCTTATATAAATAGGGCCCTACTAGGATTTGCGCTCTTACTCCTCACTCACTCACCATTCTGTCTCCTCATCCCCCCTCTGGCACCGCTGCCACCACAGAACCCAACATCTCCGTCCTCTCCTTCCTCACCTGACGTCGTGGCCCCGCCGCCTCTCCTCCCGACGCTGCCTATCCTTCTTGACATCGCCTCTCCTTCCCAAGCTGCCTCTCCTCTTGACACCATCTCACCTCCCTATTGCCTCTCCTCCAGAAGGTATGGATCTCAAATCCCACTTCTTTACCTCATGTACGACAGATCTATCCATATCTATTAATTTGTGTTGGAACCGATGTTCAATGTGTTCATGAGTTCTTTCCTCCCCGTCGCCTCTCCTCCCAAAGGTATGGATCCCAAACCCCACTTTTTTTTGCCTCGTGTGTGTTACAACCATCCATATCTGTTAATGTCTTTTTGATGTGGAACCCAAAAAGGAATGGGGAAATGGATGTGGAAGGGAAGGTGAGCCAACTTGTGTTAGGCTGGAAGTGGTAAGGTTGTTGGGGGTAGTCTCGGTGTGGTCCTAACACGGATGAAGACGTGGATGATTGTCCCTTATCGTTGCTGAAGATGTCACCTTATGGTCCTCACAGTTGGCCTTCTGGGTCCCCGGTGGTCCACACTCTCCTTCAGCTTCCACTACATTCTTGTCTCCTCTCCTCTAAATCTCTTCTCCTTACTTCTATGGGTGGGCTTCCTTCGGTTGGTTTTGAGGGCTCTCTCAACTGTCAGTGAAATGCAGTGGGCAAAGACTAAAAATTATCTCGTTAGTCAAGTAAAAACTGGCATGAAACACTGTGAGTCGGAGTACTAGTTGCACAACAGGAACATAATAAAACTGTACACTTGGGTTTCAAAAGGCATGAAGCAAATTAATTTGCTTTATACCCTTTCAAGCCCAAGTGTATGGTGCTTTAATATTTGTCTTGTAGTTGTTGAGAAATACATGTCACATCACTCAAAATCCTAGTTAGGGGAGAAACAAATTATGAGGGTGTATGAAGATGGAAGGTGTGGTGAAAATATTAAAAAAAATAGCTAGCAAATGAATTTAGAGATAAATTGTTGGCGCTATTATTTTTGAGTGAGTTGGAGTTCTTAGAGACAACATTAAGGGATGGTCGTGATATTGCAGCAAGATCTATTTAGAATGGCATGTCAGTGTTCCAAAGAGACCTTGTAGCAATAATATATGCCAAAGAGACCTTCAAATGGCATGAAGCAAGTCACATACTCTAGTGTGTCAGATTCTATGAAGTAAGTTATGGATATTGTCTCTTCCTCCTCATCATTCTATGTGTTAGGCTTTGTTGCTGTCTTAGGCGTAAAAGAACCTTGGGAAACAAGGAGCACCTAGGTCACACACAAGGCCTGAGGGTTTATGTACCTTGGAGGCATGGATTCCCAAATGACTTTGAGGCGTATAGGAGTAGGAAGAGATCCAAGGCCAAGCACGAGGAACAAATGAAACGGGAGCTTCATGCATAACTTGAAGAAGAGCTATCTGCCTCACTTAAAGAGAAGATAATTGCCTCACTTCAAGAAGAGATAGATTCATTGAGAGAAGAACTGAGAGAAGTCTGCAACCACTCACAAGACACCCTTATTATTGCGGTATCCAATCTCCCTCAACTTCGGAGTAGCTGTGTGTCCATGCCACTTTCTGAACATAGCGACGCCCACTTACCTATCGACGATATCTAGGTAATGTATCTCTCTAGAATACTACATAGATAGACCTGGTGGACGTCTTAGCTCATCGTGTATCATTATGTAGAAGCCCACATCGTACATTCTTAGAGTCAGGCTTGTTGGCTCTATTCCCATTGACATTGGGTAGGGGATGGCGTTTCCATGCCTGCTAAGGGCATTGGCGCACGGTGCCTAGCTACGGACTAGGTTCGCGAAGGTCCAAGTGAACATGATTAATGGCATTTTTATGGCCATCCCACTTGAGAAACCCCCAAACGAAGAGATCATAACACTAGGGGATAATGTCCACACATTCGTCTAGTGGCCCAAGAGGGTCATTGCCTAGAATCTTTCCGTGTCGCAATCTCCAAATGACCATGTCTGTCAAACAAAACTCTCTATGACTCTATCTCAAGCTTCGCTTCAAAAGGCCATCACATCAGCTCCTGTGGAGACGACGCTAAAGATGTATCGCAAGTGAGATGCTAAGGCCCAACCAAAGAAGATTAAGGTGCCTCCTGGGCCCTAGAAGTACAAGCTCAGAGTGTCGTTGGTCTATGAGTCACAATTACCCAGCCTTAGACTGGTTTACAGGACTTTGCATGCCTGGTACATGCAGAGATCCAACAGGAAGCCAAACCGGTAAAGTGGATTCACCATGAGATACACAAAGGCGTATTTCGTCCACGACTCAGGCTACTTCGTCGTGATCTTTCAGGACTTATTCTTACTATTTAACCTCGATGAACTTGACGCCTCACTTCTACGATGCTACATACTGTAAGTGTACTATACAATCAAGTTCTATATTCATGTAATATCGATAAATGTCATAGCTCATTACTTATGTATAGATTCATGATCAAACAAGTCTAGCGATGGTGAGAACCGGTGGGTTTCCTTGATCCACAGTTGATCTCTGAGCAATCCATAAAGAAAAACGCATCCTTAGTTGAAAATTACATAACGATGAGATTACTTGATCAGAGTGACAAGGACTACATCCTGGTACCCTTCAACAAAGGGTAAGTACTTCATTAGTTGTCATATAAGTTTCATTTGTACTTTATACACAACATGAACTTAGGATTAATCACTATGGTAACATGCATGACTAGGTTTCACTAGATTCTGATTGTGATTCTATCAAAGTAGAGCAAGGTAATATACCTTAATTCCCTACTTAGGAACAATCTTGATTTCACCCATGTGTAACAAGCAATTGACAAGTAAACCCATTTCTTATATACATAACTCTACTATAATCCTTCCTTCATTTGCAACAGCCGAGGCTAACATTTTGGAATCACGTAAGTTGTTCAGCACTTACGTTGCCCGAGGAGGAAGACACAAGGAATCTAGTGCCACACTGCGACACAGAACGCAATTTTTGGTACCCGCTACAACACAATAAGCCTATATCACACTTCGTAATAATGCCTCTAGAACTTACAATATCTATGTTTGTAATTATAGGTTTGCAATGTCTCCAGCAGCTACAGGACAACGTATCTGGATTCTACGTTTTAGACATATGCAGGAAATCATGGGCACTAAGACGAAAGATCTAGAGGTATGTCAACCTATCAATATTTATTTCATGATTATTAATTTATATATATATATATATATATATATATATATATATATATATATATATATATATATATATATATATATATATATGATAATGACTTTAGCACTCCTAGCGATAGGGCATGGAATTCAACTTAAGTGCATTCGATCTTGACAAACTCGTCGAAGTTCGAGGAAAGCTCTCCTAATTCTTGATGGCATAAGTTATTCATCTGAATGGAGAGTTCAACCCCGATGATGATGTTAGATGTTCAAACATTTTATTCAATTGTAATTCACTTAGTTTCTTAATCAAACAATTAATTCAATTGCACTTCATTTAGTTATTTAATTCATTTGTGAGATCTATGTAATGATTATTGTGTGCTATATATGTGTTCTGCTTGCTTGTTTTCAAAGGACATGGCTAGCAATTCCTGAGGCTAGCCGAAAAATAGAAAATAATTTAGCTTTTCAAATAGCTGTGACAGATGGTTTGTAACACCAAATCGTCTGTGATATATCAGATATCACAGACGATTATTAGTATTAGACATCTATGATATGTAAGATATCACAGGCGGCTTTGTTTAAGAACCATTTGTGATATATGATATTTCACAGATGGTTTTTAATATTAACCATTGTGATATATCAGCTATCACAGACGGCTATTTTTAAGAACACAGACGATTTTTGGTATTAGCCATTTGTGATTCGTCACATATCATGGAAGGCTATTTTTAAGAATCGTATGTAATATCTGACATATTATAGATGGTTATTTTAAAAAACCATATGTATTGTAAATTATCACAGATAGTTTGAGAATCGTCTGTGATAATCACCTGTTATCACAGACACATAAATTCAGATGGTTCAGAAATCATATGTGATGGTGGTTTTAAACTGTCCATGATGACTTTTTTGTGGTAGTAACACCATCCCCTGTAAACCACACTGCCAATAAGAATTTCCATATAATTGCCCTGGTCAACGGTAATCAAGGAAATAATACTTCTATTCAGGCTAAAGTTTGTTATAGCTATAGAGAGCTAGGCCATTTTGCCAGTAAATGTCCTCTGAAGGGAACCAACCTTAGATCAACCCCTACCATGACATAACTCCCAAGAAGTAGTCGAGTAGCACCTCAAGCTTCAAGACAACCTAGAGGAGTGTCGCAGTCAGTGATGTAAGGTCACGTGAATCATATTACTGCTGAAGGAGCATAAGGATTACTAGACACATTATACTAGGTAAGTTTTTGGTTGACTCAGTACCTGCTGCAGTTTTTTTTATTCTAAAGCTTTGCATTTGTCCATTTCTTGGTTGTTTGTAAACAAGAATCATTTGGATTCTATGCTTCTTAAGTATCCCCTGTTAGTTCAATCCCTATGTTCAGAATTGAAAGCTAAGATGAGTTGTCAAGGTGTTAAGTTGCAAATAGACGTTGTATACTTTCTGCCAACATGATCATCCTAGATGATCAAACTTTGGATGTTATACTCGGAATGGATTGGTTAGCCAGATACAAAGTTATGTTCAATTCTATCAAAGAGCCATGACTATGGAAAATGAGAAAGGAATAAGAGTTGTATTTCAAGCTGGAGACACAGAGAATTCTGCGCTACACTATGACACAGGACGCGATTTCTGTTACCCGCTATAACACAATCCTATATCACACTTCATAATAATGCCTCTAGAAATGACCATATCTATGTATGTAATTCTATTTTTGTAGTGCCACCAGCAGCTACAGGGCAACGTATATGGATTCTACATTTGCAGACATATACTAGAAATCATGGACACTACGATGAAAGATCCAGAGGTTTGTCAACCTGCCAATATTTATTTCATGATTATAAATTTCTATATATGTATGTGTGTGTATTCTAATGATTTTAACACTCCTAGCAATAGGGTGTAAATTTTGACACAAGCATATACGATCTTGCCAACCACGCCAAAGTTCAAGGACTGCTCTCTGAATTCTTGATGACAGAGGTCATTCACTATAATGGAGAGTTTTGCCCCGACGGAGATGATAATTAGTTATTCAAACATTTGATTCAATTCTAATTCACTTAGCTATGCTTAATCGAATAATTAATTCAATTGTATTTAGTTGTTTAATTCATTTGTGAGATCTGTGTAATATCCTGATCGTTGATTCGGCGTAGGTTTTTAAAAAAGATGGGAAGTTTTTTGTTTTTTTCGGTGAATCGCGGGAGGCGGAAATTAATTTGGAAAATTGTCCAAAATAAAAGAATGAATTTAATTCATTAAAAAAATATAGAATTTGGGCTTCCTAGAGGGAGCCTAGCCAATTTGGGTCAACTAGCCCAAAGGGGCCCAAGCTACCCCTTTTTTCTTTCCTCAAACCCTAGCCAAGCCCCCTCCCACCCCCTTGGCCGCCCCCACCCCTTCTTGGACGTCCTCCCTGCCCTCTCTCTCTCCCCAAAGTTGCCATGGCTGAAAAGAAAGGAAGAAAAGGAAGAAGGGAAGAAAGGGAGGAAGAGAAGGGAGAATGAGGGAAGAAAAGAGGAGAAAAGAAGAAGAAGAAGAGTGATCTTGAGAAATTCCCCTAGGTAACTCTCCCTCACCCCAATCCCTCTGTTTCTGCTAAATTTAGGGTTCTTAGTCCAAGTTTTGTGGGGATTAGCATTTTAGAAACCCCCGATTAGAGAATCCCAGATGACTGTCTGCAGATCCAATCGCGTGGTGTTACTGTTCATACAGTTTAGACCCCTAAAATGATTTTTCCCGAGGGTCTCTCCAAAAGTAAAAACATAGAGAACGACAATACGCATATACTGTATTTTGTTCAGATTTTTTGGCTGCGTAATTTAGGTGTACCAGGGTCTGGAATTTCGCTGTCCGTCAGGGGTGCATATAGGGACAGACCGCTGTTCATATGGGAATCAGGGGTAGAAGATGATTTTTAAATTTTTGGTAATAATTGAAAAAAAGTTAGGGAATTCAGTAATCTAGCTTCTGTAAAAGAACCAAAATTTTTAGAGCCTTGATCTGTTCTGGGACGCGTTACAAGTCGGCTGTCCAGACTTTCAGAACAGAGGACGTCCTCTGTTTTGTGCATTAGATATCACCTTGTTAATGATAAGATAAAAATATGTGATCTACATGAAAAGTGTAGGTGTTTAAGTGAGGAATCCAGATATATAACTTTTGCTGTGATTGATTTTATATTTTTAAATATAAGAAAATGTTAAGCAGCGCTGCTGCAGTGGGATTATTGTAGAATCGTTACGTGGGGAAGGATGTTGTGGGGTTTAGGGTTTTGACGACACTTTTCTTTGAGAGTCATGATTGTATTGCTGTGTATTATGCTGAGAGGTACCTTTTTGGATAAGCAGATTTGCTTCTGATCGAGCGTGATCTCGTCGCTTCGTCGGTAGAGGCAAGTAAATGTAGCGGTTATGCTACATGTTTAACTTGTTAATTATTCTACCTTCACAATAATTTATTCTCTTAATTTGAGATGCTATGACATTGTTACATATTTCCTCAATATAGTCCATGTGGTAATATTTTAAGAACTCAACTGTTTATGATCTTGATGGTTTATTTGTGGGTATGTGAAATTGTTCTTGATGAAAGAAATATAGTTGTGGAGTAGTATTCTTTATGAACATATGGTGGTATAGGTGGTAGTATTCTTAGTGAATACTTGTGGTTGTGGGGGTAGCATTCTTGATGAATATATGGTGGACTATGTGGTAGGTTTCCCTATAGATCAATTGATTATGATCTTGGTAAGCCGAATGTGGGCTATATGGTAATGATCTTAAGTATCATTGGCATTGTGCTTATTGAGACACATGTGGATTATGAGGAAGTATTCTTGATCATTATATTGTTGATCTTCGTGGTTAAATTATTGTGATTTACGATTATCATAACATTCATATCATGTCATGACATTTGCATTGTGGATGTCGCCGCTTATAGCCGCGACAGACGTGCACAAACATCGTACATTCTTCAGTAGTACGATGCACACTCTTACCTTGTTAGGTAAGGGTGCAGTGGAGCATGAGCATTCATATGTATTGCATTGTGGAAAGATTATTTGCATACTTATGCAATGTATTGTGGTGAAGCTATTTTACAAATAAATACAACTTCATAGTTGTAATATGAATGTGGCTCATGAGAGACACTTGTGATATGAGGAATGTGGCGGTGGTCGTGAAATGGAGTTCACCCCTTGTGGTATGGTAAGGGTTGAGATTGTGGTATGAGATTCTTTTCTCTTGTGGTAACTGTTGATAGCAGTTGTGAATACGAGAAATAATAAAAATAGTGAGGTAAAACCTGTTAATGTTTTCCTGTCATTGGTAGTGGTAGTGGTTGAGGATATGAAGTAGTCAATCAATATTCATTTGCTAATGTTTTATTATTGTTGGTAGAACATGTGGTTAAGACTGTAATTGTGGTCATTGTGAAAAATAAATATTGATGCTTAACAACATTGTAGTTTAATTAGCTTGTTAAACAGTTTGCTTGCTGAGATTTTTATCTCACTCTTGTTTTTCCCCCTCTAGGTGATTCTCGAACATGCATGGGAAGGATAGAGCGGCACATCACTGTCACACATCATATCATGATTAATGTTGTAATAGTTGTGTAATCTTAATCATGGATTTATTTCCCTTATTGTTGTTTATTTCAAGGTAATAATGCTAGACAGTAGTTCGTTTTAATTGGTTAAACCTTTTAGCAGTTGTTCTCTAATTAATAGTATTCCAATACCTTGCTTTAGTATATTTTCGCTTAGCTTATCATGATTTAGAAATTGTTGCCAGTTTATATTATCTTGTAAATTGGCTAGTGGTAGAGTGGTTTAGTGGCATCTCAGGGTAATGTGGGTCCTGGGGTGTTACAATCTGTACATGTAACGATTGTCATGTGTGCTCTACTTGCGTTGTTTAATTCATTTGTGAGATCTGTGTCATGTGCTATATATCTATGATCAGTTCATTTGTGATATCTGTGCCTTGTGATATATATGTGACCTGCTTGTTTGTTTTAAGAGGGTATAGCTAGCATTTCTTGAGGCTAGCCGAAAAACAAAAAATAATGTAGGTTTTCAAATAGCTATCACAGACGATTTGTAAATACAACCATTTGTGATATGCTGCTATCACAGACGGATTCTAAATGCAACTTTCTGTGATATGTCTGTTATCATATATGGTTTTTAAATGCAACTGTCTATGATATGTCTGCTATCACAGACGGTTTTTAAATAAAACCATCTATGATATCTGACATATCATAGATAGCTGTATTTAAAAATAATCTATATTGTATCTTATCATAGACGGTTTGAGAGCCGTCTGTGATAAACACCTGTTATCACTGACACATAAATCTAGATGGTTTAGAAACCGTCCGTGATGGCGGTTTTGAACCATCTATGATGACGGTTTCTGTAGTAGTGTGTTACGGGCCACTCCCAACATAATCACAACAGAATTCCATAAATCCACTTATCAATCCATGTGAGAGAGTCACACCAAAGCAAAGCAAATTAGTAGGCCTAGTCCATCCTACAACTACAGTTGTCACTGCACGATTTGAGTGTAGAAAAGAGTAACACAAGATTCAATCCTTAATTGACTCAGACGAGATCAACTAACAAACCCAGAGCTGGTGTAATCCCTACATAGCTATTCAAAAATAATGCATGCAATCCCTGTATAGTCAATCCAGAAATGACACATGCATAGCATTTTGTTCGTCAACGACGGGAGCATCCGAAGTGCCTATAAACGTGTAATTATCCACATTCAACACAAATTTCAAACAAAATTCAAATGTAATCCAAAAATTATGATTTTGATGCTATTAGAAAGTTTTTAAATTTAGATGAATTTAGAAACAAAGTCACTAGATTGGATTTGAAATGAAGAAGTTAGCCTTTCAAAATTTGAATCTACTGAAAATTTAGGAAAAGGTTAAATATCTGACCGGTGAGGTCGGTTGTGCTTTTATTTTAGTTTTTCATTTTTTTTCTTAAGGAAAACATTCAGGGGCTGACAGGTGGGGTCTAGTGGGATTTTAGTTTCTCTTCTAATTATTTTTGCTAGGGAAAATAAGGGAGACCAATAGGTAGGACCATGGTCCACATGGACTTGGTTCATGTAACGGTCTAAAGAGAACATGACCCATGTCAAAGACAGTGGTCCATGCACTGGCTCTACACAGTGGCTTTAAGGGTGTGGGGTCCACATGTTAGTGACTCACAAGTTTAAACTAGAGTTAATGAGATTTTATAAACATGTAGGGCCTACATGTCATACTATCGCTAATTATATACTTAATTATATACTATCGCTAATTAACTAAATTACTAAATTAATTATTATCTAACATGTGGGGTCCATGGGAAAGTGAGACTGAATGGAGCAACAAAGGAGCTCACGATAGAGCTCCTTGGCGAGCTTGATGGTGAGGGAGGGGTTGGCGTGATCGGCTAAGGGGTAAAATGGATTACGCATGTCAGGACCAAGCTATGGTCAAACCAAGCTCGCAAAGGTGTCCAGGGGTTGCCTAGAGTGTTGGTGGCATGGCTGGCATTGGTGAACTTCAAATTTTATATCTTAGCTCTTCAAATTGAAGGTGGTTTCATGCTCTATGAGCTAAAACGAAGCTAATGGAACCATGCTTGTGGGTTTCATACAGCGTGCTGTGCTGTCCACAATGGCCGGTGGCGGTGAGGAAAGGTTGAACGTGGCCAGGGCATTGTGGCTGGTTCTTGGGTCCAATGGCTAGCCGACCAGTTTGGCTTTAAGCGAACTACAAGGGAGAGGAAGGGCTTATCAGGAGATAAAGCAAAGAGGGAGATTGACGGCGGCGATGAGTCCAGTCAGCGTTGGAGAAGATGAGTGTGTCCTAGCGGTTCTAGGGCACAACAAGGCAATTTGAAGGGCACATTAGAATGGGGAGGTCAAGGTGAACAAGAATGACATGATGGCCAAGGTCAAAGCTCACCCAGCAAAGGGAACAGGTGACGACATCAGCGGCAACACTGTGCATGGTGGCAAGGTCAACGGATTAGGCCTCCCTGGGGGTAAATGGGCACGGATAGGTGAGCATGAGATAGAGGAAGATGAGACAAATGAAACACACATGATGGCATTGTTGGAGACTCATCGGACAGTGAGGAATCGAGCAGCGAAGCTCTTAGCCAGACTTGGAGAAGAAGGGCACATTCTTTCTCTCTGATGGCAAAAGAGGCATGGGAGCTTGGGGAAACAAAGAGTGAGTTGGGGTGAAGATTTTGATGCACAAGATGTGGCTTAAATAGGGGGAGAGAAGGGATTGAGAGCGTGTGTGCCATGAGTGGCTTCGAGCGCTAGGTGAGAGAGCACATGAGAGCGAGAGAAAGGGTGATGTGACAAAGTCGCGGAAATTGGACGATGTCATGATGATGGGACAAGGTCGCAGCATGCAAGGCTCGAAGCGACAGAGCACTTCAATGCCTACTGCACATGAACAAATGTGAGGGAGAGAGCTCGGGCACACACAAGTGAGAAAGGGAGGAGGAAGATGCACAATACTCGGCTGACGGGTGGGACTAGGGACCATATGTGTAACATCCCAAAATATGGGACTATTGTATTTGCAAAAATTAAAAAATCTTTTGTCAATTTGCAGTGCCATTTAAAATTTTTAGAGTTCCTTTGAAATTCTGGCTTGGTTTTGTGCAAAGTAATTAAATCAATCAAACCAAAATCTGGATCAAGAGAAGTATCTAGAAAATTAATTTGAGCCAAAATCTTGAATTAAAATTTTCAAATAAAAATTTTGATCAAAATAGAAATAAAAAATAAAATTGATATTAAAAACTTTCCACCTAATCTTTATAACCAAAATTTCAAAATTCTGAAATTCAAAAGTTACATCTCGGAACGGGACAATCTCGAAATGCAAACTTGAATTTAAAAATTGAACTAAGTTTCAAATTCAAAACCTAGTTACAAATTTAAGTCTTAAATTCAAAAATTTAGAGCTCTTCAAAAAATCATTGGGCCCTTGGCCTATTTCCTCCCTCCGGCCTAGCCGACCTTTTTCCTGGCCTTTGGCCCATCTAGCCCAGCCGGCCACCTCCTCCTTCTTCCTCCCTTGTTCTGTTGTGTCGTGCTCACTGTGAGTTGATGCCACGCCACGCTCACCCGCATTAACCACTGAGCTAGCTACTCCCCATTCCAGGTGCTAGATTCTCCTCGCCTCTGCATAGCTCTGTCGCGTGTCGCCTCCCGCAGCCGAGAACATCCCGCCCCAGTTTCTCCCCCTTGCACCACGCTGCATCAAGCCAAGCCACCCTTGGTTTTCTCATCATATTCGGGCAGCTGCGAGCTTTGATGATGGCATTCATACCACCCCACATTGGCTCCGCCTGTGCTAAGCTAGCCTCACCCCTGCCTAGCTTCACCTCGCGGTGTTGCCGCGCGAAGCCACACCTAGGTGTTGTGTCCCTCGCCACATTGACACCTCACAGCATTGATATCATGTGACTCCACCCCTCCCCTAGATCCTCCTCTCCGCTAGACCTGCTGCACGTGATAAATGCTACTGCCCGGCATTACTTCTATAAGCCTCTGCGCCCTTCCTCCTATGCCCTCGCACTGGCTTACGACCACCCAAGCCACACGGCATGCCAATGCTACCACTCGGTGTTACTCCTCTACTGCACTTGGCTATAAGAATATCGACATCTCCTTCCCCAAGTAGAGCGCAGCCGAGCCACCTCCATGCCTGCGTCGACCACCACTCCTTCCTAGCTGCTCCGGCAAAGTTCCCCAGAAGTTGCCCGCGTCAAAGCACGCCCCCTGACCTCTTCTTCCTCCCCTACACTCTAATCAACTTGTTGTACCCCGAGCTCACGCAGGAGCCGTTCTACCTCACCACTGGTTGGAACCGCTTCCACCACTGCCCCTTCCTCCATGGGGCTCCTCCCTCCAATCCTTCAGGGCGGGAGCATCACCAAGCCACCTCGAAGTCACTCCAACCACCAATCAGAGCTCCCCCTTACTCAGGCAACCCCGCCACGACAACTCAATGGCGCCGCCACCTATGCTTGCCGTCGGCTTGCCTCACCGCCCTCTGGCCACTCCACCTCCCTTGTGCTCGTGCTCGCACCATTTGACCCTTCCCTCTCTCCGGCCATCGGCGCCTCTTTCGGCTCCCACCGCCAACTACATCAAGTTGCTGCCTGAGCCACCTTGCTCTGCCCCAAGCACTAGCACCGCCTCCCCGAGCCCCCTGCTCTCCCAAGAGTTCCATTTTGGACAACATCGACGCCTCCCTAGCTACTCCTCACCGACACTGCCCCTCCCCTGGCCGGGCACCCCTCCTCCCCTATTGTCCGGTCAATGGTGGCACCCCCCTGTTTCTCTCTCCCTCTCTTCTTATGACCAGTGGGCCCCATTTGTTAAAGGTCCAACTAATGCTTTGTAACTTAGTATCCTTTGCATCTGATTAATCTGTGAATCCTATGTTTAAAAAATTCAAATACGAAAATATAATGAAAGTCATGCCAATTAAATCTTGATTAATTTTCATGTCAAAGAAATTAGCAAGATAATGAGAATAACTAAGGTCAGAATTGGAACTTGCATGTTATCATAAAACGGGATTTGAAACTTTTCAAAGATGATATTTTTTAAATGCTCCCAATACTTGCTCCACCACTCAAATGTTAATTTCAAATCCTCTCAAAACACAAGTGATCTAAATAATATCAGTCATACATTTATTCCTAGATCTAAATCTTTTAATGAAAATCAAGCTAATTAATTTAACTATATTTTGGCACACAAAATAATATTCAAGATTTGCTCATCTCTAAAATCATGAGACCTCTCTTTTAGTTAAGTACTAAAAATAATTGTTGATAAAATCTCCAATAATTACCTGCAAAATGCCAAATTTTAAATCAACGATCGCCTTATAATTGTTTAAAACCTTCTATGGCATCAATAACCCTTATCTTAGGTCCCATCACTAATTAAATTGTTCTCAAAATTAATTATAAACCACTAATATTTATCTTAAGCCCTCATCTTATAAAAAGATACATAAAATAACACCTCACATGCAAATAAAATCCTTAATTAAGGAATCCTACCAAAATACAACCTTGCCTAATAGGGAATCATCCAATCGTCATCTCTTATTTAAATTCACTAATAATGATGGAGAACAAATAACAATGCAAAACATAATTGTTGGTCATTTCTATTAAATTTTTCAATCATCATAATAATAAACTCTGTTCCTAGTAATAAGTGAATAAATGACCAACCCCATACTTTAATGGAGATCTGGAATTAATAATCCAAGTATCTGGCAGCACAGATCTCAGATAATAGTGCATCTCAAATTATCCAGCTAATTCAACTAGTTAACAGTATGCATCACATGTGAAATCCATCCTAAATCGCTAAGTGATGCCACTCAAAAATAATACCCAGTGCCCCCGGGCAATCTCTCATATCTATCTGTATGTCTACCCTAACTCATGAGACTTCTTTGATAAATATGAATAAATAAAAGAAAGTTATCGAGTAAAAGATCGAGCCTTAGCATTCCCCGATAGGCTATGTGACACCTCGGCCCATGTAAAATTAGGCCCATGCGTGTATGTACATATGAGGGTGTGGATTAGTCCCACTTTGCTAGTTTAGTATGAGAAGCACCAACATATAAACCTATAGGCACCATTGGTAATAACCTCCGGTTAATCGTTTTGCGCAAAGCGAGGACGAAAGCGCAAGCAGGCTGTTACGTGTGCGTGGCTTATTCATAATGGGATTAGGCCTAAGTCGGTTTGGACCTTAGGGCATTACAAATGGTATCAAAGCCAATCCTCACGGTTACACAGGCACGTACGGGTCTGGGGCGTGGGCATATGACGCATGACGCGTGTGGGTCTAGAGTGGACACACGACATGGCATATGTACCAGCCCTAGACGCACGGACGTGTGCCAAGAGGGGGAGGTCTTGATCATTTGCCCTAGTTTGGGTATGTTGGACCGATGAGGATGTCGGGTTCTTTGAGAGGGGATGTATGTGACACCTCGACCTATGTAAAATTATGTCCATGATGGCCCATGTGTGTGCGCATATGAGGTTGTGGATTAGTCTCACATTGCTAGTTTAGCATGAGAAGCACCAACATATAAACACATAGGCACTATTGGTAATAACCTCCGGTTAACCATTTTGCGTGAAGCGATGATGAAAGCATAAGCAGTTTGTTACGTGTGCGTGGCTTATCTATAATGGGGTTAGGCCTAAGCCGGTTTAGACCTTAGGGCATTACAGGCTATGTCTGGCCACCATCATTTCTAAAGCAGAACATTCCTGTGGATATTCCTTTATCTTTGATCCCTCCTTATCCTAATTTTTTTCCCTCATGGCAAAATTGCTCAATCACCTCCTTGTGCCCAATTCTTTCAGCTTAGGGCCTACTTTACTCGCTGAATCCTCTCTCAATTCCTCAATCATAGTCAAACTTCATCAAGCACAATTAAATATATTTGAATTTGAAGTTATTTGAATTTATTTGATTTTTGTTCAATTGCCACGTATTAGAATCTAAAGACTTGATGAAATAATAAATTCGAGCGAGATCAAGACTGGATGCAGGTGTAGACCAAGAGTTCGGTACTACTGACTGATTGAGTAGGCTTTGAGTTAAATAAAGGTCGAGGTGAACCAAGTAAGACAAGTCATCATCTTGATCATATTGATCCTATATTTTAAGCAAAATTATGTTCCTTTAAATTATCAAACTGTATGCTTAATCTATTATGCAAATGTATGTCAACAGTTAAGGTAGCTATATACCTACTTGATGACATAGTAATATTATTGTTATGCCATTCCTTGACACTTGAAATACATGACTCTTGTCACCCTAGATGTTAATGATAACTTTACTAGCTATAAGTCCTATTAAATGCTATGCTAGTCTTATCAAGTCCAGGGCACTAGTTTGCCCTGATCATCAATCTTTAAACATGAAAACTTATTTTGGATATGGTAAGAGAGGTCACATGAGAAATTATGGTTTTGGTATGAACTACTGGATGTAAGTGAATGATAATTTGTGACAACTAGATTTATGCTTCTCAAAACCTAGAATGGGACACCAAGTAAAAATCGCTTGAATGGGACACCAAGTAATGGCCTAGCGTGACAAATATCTCGATCTACAATATCTCGATCCACCAAGGAATCACGTAGGCCCATCGGGTTGATTTTCTCTTATGGGTAAAGATGTATAATATCTACAGAGTATAAACTGTTCAAATAGCTATACAAACAGTCAAGGGCAGACATGAGAATTTTCTCGAGTTAGTTCTATTTCAAAAACGTTTATGGGTGGGATGAAAACTCATCGGGTTGAGGTAACCCCGACTTTGATTTTTCCTGGAGGAAACTGTACTCCAGTGGTAAAAACTAGCATTTTGTGGAGGTAACCATGCATTGTAAAAAGTCGATGTAACCTGCACTACAATTAATATTGCATTCTCATATCAACTTTAGAAAATCCAATTTTAGTTAAAACTGCTAAGTCTCAGGAGTTTTCTTACTTATTGTACTTTCAAAACACTACTTTTAGCAACTAAAAGAATCTCAAGCCTACCTTGATAGCTTTGCATATATTATTATTGCATTCTGTGTAGTGGCTTACTGAGTACGATTGTACCCACTCTTACTTAATTACCATCATTCAATCAGTAAGGCAAGAAGGACAAGTACTGTTGTGCATCAAAGGAGTCGACAAAGGTGAAAATCAATGAGGCTAAGAACTAGGTCACGAACCCTAGTTGGATTCTTGTGGGCAAGTCCTGAGGGTTCCACCTGTATGAAGTTTTCACTACTGCATTCTTTGTTTTTGGCCTAAACAGCCCCTGAGTAAGTTATTACTGTATTAACTAAGCTTCCGCATAATATATTTTTGATATACAGTAATGTATCTGTGAACACTTTCTACTGATCCAGGTAATAGTGCGGTGGAATCACAGAGGATCTAGGTCTGGGCCACAGTGGGAAAAGAACGAGGGGAAAAGAAAGTGGGCCAGTGGGAAAGAAAGAAGTGGGCCAGGCTGGCTTGAAGGAATTCGACCCGAAGGCGAGGAGGGAAAATAATTAGGTTTAAACTTTAATTCTAGTTTCAATTTGCTATTGAATTTGTAATTTGAATTTTTGTAGGTATTTGCACATCCAAATTTTAGGAAAAAATGTTAGCACCCAATCAACTTTTAGTAATTTTGGAATTGTCTTTTTGGGCCAATGAAATTATTTTAAAAATCTTAAAATGCAATCAAGAATTTTAAAATGCACCAAAATTTTTAAAAATCTATGAAAATTATGCATGATTTATTGTGAAGCAAAAATTGAGCTGTTACAGTGAGTAGACTTGCATTCACAAAATTTACTGCCTCTACTCCACACCCTAGCAGGCTATAAAGCCAGGGCAACATCCACCACTACAGCCAACACTCCATTCGATTTAATGTGATTAACACAGAGAGGGGAGAGAGAAGAGAGGTAGGGGAGAAGAAAGGCAAAGGATGATGTCTGGCTATGCAAAGATGCCCTGGAAATGAAAATAGGTTGCTAAGAAGGAAATAACCTATCCTAATAGTTGTTGCACACAGAGAGGGGAGAGACAAGAGAGGTAGGGGAGAAGAAAGGCAAAGGAGGATGTATGGCTATGCAGAGATGCCCTGGAAG
This sequence comes from Melocanna baccifera, assembly GCA_036346265.1. Lineage (NCBI taxonomy): Eukaryota > Viridiplantae > Streptophyta > Magnoliopsida > Poales > Poaceae > Melocanna > Melocanna baccifera. Next base: position 11,246,001 of record CM070688.1, on the reverse strand, counting down.
TGAAAATAGGTTGCTAAGAAGGCAATACCTATTGTAATAGTTGTTGCAAGGATGCTCCTGTACCATCTAAATTTTCATGCCGCGGTGCAACTGCGGTAAGCCTGCATGGATTAAGCAATCCACACATTGTAGTACCACCTCCTGGGCTTTCTACACTTGTGGGGAATACCGCATGAGTCATATCTCTCAATATTTCACATTGCATTTGCATTTCAAATATAGGTAATTATATCCGTGTATCACAACCAAAAGAGTGTTGCTACTTTTTCCAATGGGTTGATGCCTAGACAAGTACAACTAGCCATTCATAAGACAGAAATACATGCTAAACTATATAGTTGTGCCCAAACTGTTTACCCATTGGAAAACTCCTCAGGTAGGAGTGGGAAAGGGAAGGGAAAGGAACCAATGGATGGCCCTTCTGAACCGAAGAACCATAAAGGCCATGTTCCAGCAACAAACCCTGACAACTATATACCAAAAATTGTACATTGCCGTTGTGGTGTGCAGGATAAGTACAGACTTGTCGACATAGGAAACCAAGATGGCTACCTATGCGGGTGCACTACGGTGTGGTAGAATGTGAGTCTTCTATCGAGATTTTCATTCTACCTCTTTCCAATAGTACTAACTCGATCATATACAAACAAGGAAGAAGGTGCACATGGTAATGGTGCCTGATTAAAGAGGAATGGAGCTTATCATGGACGGCCTGTGGCTATTGCTAGAATGAAAGGTCATGAACATGAATGGGAGAAGAGGAAAAAGGAAGAATATATGGAGAGCATGTGGAAGATACACGAATAATACTTTGAAGACCAAAGGAGAGCCCGCGGGGGGTAGTAGGACGTATGCCTGCATGCCTAACTTGATTTTCATCTGTTAAGTATTTTCCTTTTCAAAAGGTATGTTTGTACAGTAGTTGTAGTTTGGGACAATGGTTCGTGCATGTTGCCATTTATACCATAGGAATAGTGAGGAAAACATATGCACTTAACCAAACCCCACACGCCATGTAATTCACACCTTCATTATAAAGTGTTAAGTCAAGCTTCAAATCTTATCTTCATTGCTATATTCTCACTCAAACCAAGACTTACAAAATAGTTTCCCAATTATCACATAATAAAAAAGTGCATATTTGAGCACACATATGGTTTTTATCAAGCTATGATTATTCAACTTTCCACCATGTGTACATTCTGTCTAATTAATCCAACTAAATAATATCTCAGAACAATAAAAACCTTCCTAATAAAATGAAAAAGAAATCACATACTATTAACCATAAAAGGAAATTATGTACATGCGCCACTCTAGGCATTGAAGTGTTTAAGAAATTAAGTTAGTCCTAGTGTGAGAGTGTTTCAAATGGTAAAATAAGGTTATTTCTAATTTTTTGGAGCTTTTATTTTTTTAATATTAATAAAGTAATGTACTATTTAAAATTTATTTTTGTAATATTCATAAAAATGTACTATTTTAAAGAAAATGAGCGGGCAGCCTTCTGTCGCTAGTTGGCCACGTGATTGAGCCCAGTCATTGCACCACCGCAATTGGCTGAGTCGCGTAGCCACAGAATGATTGGACCTAGATTTCTATGGTAATATGGAATTTCTGGTTTCCTTTGGTGCAAATCCAATCATCTAAATTGGATATAAGAAGCAATTCCCCCATTGGTAGAAAATGGTTATCCATTAAGCGGAGGAAATAGTAATAAAAAGAAAAAAGGCTTAGGATCCTTTATCTTAAAAAATAGACACCCTTGTTCATACATGGGCTTTTCTGGTATGAAATGGGCCACTTCAAATAGATTCATTGCTCCGGCCCAGAATACGATTAATCTGGCATGGGCTACATGAGCTCCAAATAGTATACAGAAAAGACAGTTCTTCTCAATGTCAATTATCGATATATTAGTTCATTTCTATTTCTAGATATCTATTTCTATATATTAGTATTAGTTAGTAGTACTATTCTATTAGTTTGCTTTGTTGCAATTTACACTCAATGCTTCGTTTAGTGTTCAGACCAAAAATGCATGCATCCCACACTAAGTCATAAAATTCAAGAAAAAAATAGAGAAATTTTAAAAACAAAGAAAAAAGGTGAATACATGGCACATACTTCAACGTTGCAACGCTTGGTACTCAGACCTCGACTCGAGGCATTTTTCTCTACCCCTTCTTACCCTGAAAAAGCAAGGTCATCGTGTGTCCTTAAACCTATAACCATCTTTTGGTTAACCTAGCCTCCTCTGTCCCTTCGTACCAACAAGGGGTAGTATAGGATCCCATATATTGGATCAAATAAAGACTTTGGGTTTTCATCAAGCCACTACTACATCGATTTCATTAGGAATCGAGGATCTTTTAACAATACCCTCTAAGGGATGGTTAGTCCAAGATGCAGAACAATAGAGTTTTCTTTTGGAGAAACACAATTTATTATGGGGCTATACATGCGGTATAAAAATTATGCCAATCCATTGAGATATGGTATGCTACAAGTGAATATTTGAAACAAGAAATGAATTCAAAATTTTTTAAAATGGATCCTTGTAATCCAATCTATCTAATGTCTTTGTCATATATGGAATATATCACATTAGAAAGATATCATGTTCACGTAATTCAATTCATGATGATCATAAGTAGAAAATTCATATTCTTCAATCATTGATAAATAGCTTGTCGGACAGTACTCAACACAATTACCACAAAATATACAAACTCCAAAATCAATACTATAATTAAGAAATTATTTCCTTTTAATATCCTTTTCAAATCTCCAATCCACAAGGGGTAGATCCATCGGGCATACACAAACACATACTTCACAAGCAATACATTTATCAATTTCAAAGTGGAGCTCACTCTTCATCAATCCCTATGGATTGATCTAGCAATCATGGAATCTATATTCTATTTACTGAATCACATGAAATTCTAGGGAACTCCATAGACATATTTCATATATGTATTTCATACATATGAATAGAGACAATTTTGAGGAAAGTTCGAATTTGCCAGGGGCTCAAATCGAATGAAAATGCAATTAATGCAAAAATAGCTAATTGGAAAGCAATAGTCATATTTCTAATCCTCCAAGCTGCCATCAAATAACGTTGACTACATATTTGATCCCTCACTTAACCAAAATTGTAATAAAATACAAGAAGTGAGAGGGGTTTAATTATGAATCCATTGATTCATGTTCCATTAAAACACTCAAGGGGTTATATGATATATCGGGTGTAGAAGTAGGCCAACACTTCTATTGGCAAATAGGAAGTTTCCAAATTCATTGTAACACCCCGGCCCCTTCCCTGAGCCCAAAGTGCTACCACCTACACTATGCTGCTACCAATTTCAACTTTTGCCGTTGGTTTTGCGCAACGACTCCTTTCATTAAATGTCAAACAATTGGCAAAAGACATAGACTAGATTCTAAGCGCATAAACAGAAGGATAAATATGCGAACTACTAAAAGAAACTCATGTGCTAAACAAGGTTAAATAATTCTTGTTGTATGTGGAGTAACTGTGTTAGCCCCGCCCGTGCATGTCACCTTCAACAATTACCTAGAAAAAAATCAACAAGGTAAGGGTGAGTTCAAAGACTCAGCAAGTACCTAATAAAATAATGGTGACAATAAAAGCAATTCAATTATCCTTGTAAGACACAATCCCTGTACTGTCAGTAAAATATTTATCTTGCAAAACAACCACATAAACTCTGTGTATAGTCCTTCTTCACCACTTTCTTCCATGTAATGTAATACAATGCCATATTCCCATGCAACCCCGAGCTCATACCGGTAAAATTGAGTGTTCACCCGTCGGTGACCCACTCGTGCCCCGCCCTCTTTCATGCGGGCCACCTCCACTCCCGTGGAGTGCCTACCTCAGTAGATCTTACTCGTGAGCGCACCAGACTAGTCATGTATCTTTCTCACCGACCTCACCGGAATAGTTACATCCAGCTTGGCTCATGCAACTCATGTCAGGATGAAAGTAAATGATGCAACATCCTTTCAACATTCACAATAATGCAATACCATGTCCACATGCAGCTCGAGCTCTTACTGGTAAAGCTGAGTGTCCACCCATCGATGGTCCACTCGTGCCCCGCCCTCTTTCATGCGGGCCACAACTCCACTCCCATGGAGCGCCTACCGAAGTAGGTCTTACTGTGAGCACTCCGGATTAGTCATGTATCTTTCTCACCGACCTCACCGGAATAGTTACATGACTTCCTCTCCGGCTTAGCTCATGCAACTCATGTCAAGATGAAAGTAAATGATGCAACATCCTTTTAGCATTCATAATCAGCTCTACGCAAACTCCATTCCCATGGAGTGCCTACCGAGGTAGGTCTTTATCCCGCCACCGCGGAATGTCTACGCACAGTAACTCTGTAGTACCAATGTGCAGCACGATGCAACACTATCTCAACGTGACAATCTACCATAAGCATCGCTTGTCACAGTATAATCGACAAACAGGAAGAGATATCATTTTATCACATGACATAAAGCATAGGGTACGAAGCAAATACTAGGCATTCATTCCAATCCACTATTTTACCATGCACTTGCTTGTTTATTCTGGCAGACAATGCGTGGACGATACCAAAACCGAACCGCCACCTGTATAAACATCATCCATCCTCAATACATTATAGCATATACACACGTAGACGAACAACAACGTTCCTACGTGTAAAGTCATCACAATTTGCAAACTATAACAATTAAATCATTGATTTTAGTCCCGGTGGCCGGGTTATCCATATCGGGTACAACCGTCTTAAAGACATACTTCCAAAACCATACCACCAAACTCAGCGCTCCAGCCTTGTATGGTGCTTTAGCAATTATCTCTATTAATTGATCTATACTAAAATCGTTCGTTCAAACCAGTTGCTCGTCGTTGACCTCATACACTAATTAATCACTTGCTCTGATCATTTACTAATAAGCGACTCTCTAATCACTCAATGAACACCAATCGGCCACAATACTATACTGCATACAAATTCCAACTACTAGCTGTGTTCTAATCATTATATACATTTGTCTCGCTACTCGACAATTCGATCTCTACAGAATCCAATAACCAAGCAAGAAGAAGGAATCGAGGCGTTACCCTATCTCCGATTGACTAAATCGGGGCTCCTTCTTTCTTCTTTTGGCCGGATCTGGCGGATCAGGCGTCGAATCATCCTTCCCCCTTCCTTTCCTCTTTTCCTTCCCTTTCTTTCTTTTTCTTCCCTTTTCTTTTTTTCTTTTCCTCTCTTCTTTTCCTTTTCTTCCATGGCCCACGGCTCCTCCTTCCTTTCTTTTTCTTTCTTCCCTTCTCCTCTTTCTTCTTTCTTTCTTTTCTTTTCTTCTTTCCTTTGCTTCCCTCTCCCGGCCACACCACCCTTCTCCTTTTTCTACGCTAGCCGCTTCTTTCCTTTCCCCATGCCGACGCCTCACTTCTTCTCCTCCCTCCTTTCCTCACCTACCTGGCCCCTCCTCTCTCCTCTCTTCCCTCCCTCCCTCACGCAACGCCGGTGCTCTCCCCCCTCCTTTCCCCCACCCGGCTCCGTTCCTCTCTTCCCCCCTCTTCCTCCCTCAGTCGGCGGCTCCTCCCCCCTCTTCCCTCACGGGCGAAGCCCTCCCCCTCCCCCTTCCTCACGCCAACGAGCGGCCGGGAGGGCGGCGAGGGCGACAAGGTGCGGTTGGGGCGTGGCGGCGTGCGCGCAAAGGCTGGAGGCGGCGCTCGGCAAGCCAGGGGCCAAGAAGCAGCAACGGCGGCGCTGGAGGGTGGCAAGCAGCGGCGGCACCGGCTGGGGACACGCGAGCGACAGCAGCGCACGGGGGCGGCGGAAGCATGGTTAGCACAGGGGAGGAGGAGAGATCCGTTTTCGCCTCCTCCTCCTGGCCTTCTTATGGAGGGTGACTTGGGCCGGGTTGGGCCGAAGACAGCTCAGGTATTACATTCATGTCCAAGTACTCATCACTTCTTGGGTCCTAATTACTATCTTGCTAGGTTCAGTTATCATAGCTGTTTGAAATCCACAAACCATCCTGAACAATGCTTAGAATTTCTTTGAATATGTGCTTGAGTTTATTCGAGACTTGAGCAAAACTCGAATTTGAGAAGAATAGTGGCATGCAACTGAGGGTTATTTCTATAAAAAAAATAGGTGGTTTATTTGTGAAATTGAATTAAAAATTGGTTTATTTAAAAATTCTCTACAAGGTTTGTGTCAGAGTACTTCGTGAGTAGAAATTTATTCAAACTTGGAGAGAGAAGATGTATCGATTCCGTGTTGTTGGGAACTTCATAAACTTTGATGTTGACAGTAGGATATGAGCCCCTGACATGGAATTGCTTAAAGGTAGCAAGGACCATCAGTAGACTCATTGTTGAAATGAGACAGACGAGTCTGAAGTTGGAGGCCCTATAAAGAGGTGCATCATCTGTTAGTGATATACCCTAGAGGCAACATGGAGATGTTGTATATATCACATACTATGTTTATGATACATTACTTTGTTCCTTGGAATAGACATCATCATTATTGATCAATGAGTATGTGACTTATTCATGAGACTCTTAAATACTAAGATGTTGCTATTTCTAAATGATCCCTGATCGTATATCATATGAGGAACAAATATGATTCAAAGACAAAGATCAGCATATGTATTGATTGATGATCATGTCTCATGGATCATGGTATGGTGATACCAAATCAATAATATGGACATGTGTTAGTGAACATATGTTGGATAGACCTGCCATGAGACACTACAGAGATTCCATGTGTCATCAGTTGGTCTCAAATAGTGTTTATGTAGAATCCTTAGACTTGAGATCATCATGGTTCCCAACATGAGTAGTAGCTTATTTTGGGACTACTAAACACTACTCCGTAACTGGGTAGTCATAAAAGTAGTCTTCGGGTTTACCATGAAACATGTAGTGGGATGTGAATGATCAAGATAGAATTTGCCCCTCCTTATGGGAGATATATCTCTGGGCCCCTCAATGTAATGGATTATGAAAGTGCATGGCCATGCCAAGGTGATTAAGGAGTCAATCACGAGTTTATAATCCATCACGGAATCGAGAGAGTGATTGAGCTATTAAGAGGATGACACAGGTCTCACCTTGAGCTCAATCTATATCTGAGGCAAAGGGATTCGTACATGAGAGAACATTACAGGTTCAGCCGATATGATCTTTACATATACTTTGGGGTTAATATGTCTTACTAGAGGCCGCTATTAACATGGTGACCGGAAAGGCGTTTCCGAGTCACGACCAAACATACGTGAACCTACAGGGTCGCACGCTTAACGGGTTGGAACACTGATTCGAATATGATTCGGATATGGGCTCAATTCGGATAGAGATCCGAATAGACTCCTAATGGGCCTTGGTCTGCAAGGCCCACGTGAGGAGGTCTATATATATGGAGGCGAGGGGCTGAGGGGATTCGTCCCTGTAAACATCTAGCAAAACCCTAACCGCCACCTCCCGAGCCAAACCCTAGCTGCTCACGAGTGCTAGTACACTCGCGATCGGCGTTCCAGCCCCGGACGTGTGGATACCGGTGGAGGCGCTGCTCGTTGCAGTGTTGATCGGAGTGCGTGGAGGAGACGATCTGTTCGGGATGATCGGCTACTTCCACTACTACCTCGACGCGCGTGATTGGATCGGTTTCCAATTCTTCTTCCATTGCACTGGCGTCGAGTGGTAACAATCCATGATCCTTCCTTAGCATGATGTTCTTGGGTGCGCGGTAGAAAAGTTTTGTTTTCTGCTTCCGTAGCCTACGCGTATTCCTTTACTTTGTTTGTTGTGAACTATGTCCCATGTTATGGCCATACATAGTTAAATGTGTTGTAAACCCGACTTGTATGCTAAGTAATGTGCATCTATCTATTATGTTGTTGTTATGCTATGTTCAGCTGTATTTTTTATTTCCTTTGTTGATGTTTACCATTAATTTATGAGTACTTTTGTTTAGGAAATTACTGTTTTGAAATATTACTAACTTGTTCATTGTTTGATAGGTATGGTGCCTCACAATGGTGGCAATGCTTGGCCGGACGGCCTACTGGACCATGGGCTCAATAGTCAACACTGCAGCTAGCTACATTCCTCACTTCTTGGAGAGGGATAGGATATTGTTGAGCTGGGAGTGCTTGTGACTTCTTCCTCTCACCCAGATGGTTTAGGCCACCGAGGAGGATGACACTGATTAGGAGGGGATAGAGGTTGAGTAGTGCCGATGCTTCCCTTTCAACTAGTCACTCTTGACTGCTCTTGTGGACCTTTATCGGCTGGAGACCCCAACTTTTCACTTGCTGTGTGGTGAGATAGCACCCAGTTTACAAGATGTGTCCATACTCACCCATACTCACCGAGCTTCCAATGGAGGGGGCTCCAGTCACGCCGAGGAGCTTGGGAACAACTAGCGGGACAAAATCATATAGAGGTTCCACATAGTGTTGCCTCCACCATAGGTTGGGTAACCTCCCTACGAGGTTATCAAGGAGCTTAGAAGCATGGTCTAGTGTAGAGGTGGCTATGACAGTTCAGGGTTAGTGGATTAGATTTTGGTAACTATTTCAATCACATGAATATCATCCTAATACAGAAATTATTCTAGCAGGTGGAGAGGATGGCACCCAACACGAATGACTACCAGGTTGCATGTCATCTAGATGTGTACCTACTGTGGCTATTCAGTTGGGTGATGTTCACGAGCATACATGATGACTATGGATGTGCAACTCATCCAGTACACTCTGGTGATCACAGATGATGACATTGACATGGTTCCATAGTTCATCTAGATGTGTACCTGTTGTGGCTATTCAGTTGGGTGATGTTCACGAGCATATACGGTGACTATGGATGTGAAACTCATCAGTACACTTGGGTGATCATAGATGATGACATTGACATGGTACCATAGTTCAGCTATTTTGTACGCTACATACCGTGCCCTATGCAACGGTTGCCTTAGGAATAGGTGGACATCACTATTGGCTAGTTGCCCTCTGCCCCTCCAGCTTTGGTCATTTGAGCATTTCCAGATCAAACAACCGTGGGTATATCGAAGGTCTACGATGAAGAGATGTTCAATTCAGATGAAGCTGATCGACTCACCATGAGATCCATATGGTGTCGTAAGCAGGTAAGTGTTTCCTTCTAATGTCATTGCGAGCTTCTATTCTTTCACCATGCTACGAGTTGTGTTTTGGCATTGTACTTTCTTCTTAGTAGCCTTTGTGGGCCTACCTCCAGGTTTGTTGTGTCTATGATCACTTCACGGAGGCCTTTGACTAGCTCACGAACCTCCACATGCGATGGGAGCCGTACACGCAGGAGCACCTATACACATGCACACCTCTTAGGCTATCAAGCCTGACATAATTCGACAATAACGATGGGAGTTACATGGCGTGCACGATATAGTTAGGTGCATGTATTTGCCTAGCTAATCCTATAGTACAAATGGTAACATACACAAACCATCAACAGAACTACAACTAAGATACATGTGTGCCATTCAAAATCAAAAATACTTACAGAATGGAAACAAAGTCAAACTTATGGACATACGTCCTACTCCCTACTGTGAATGCGCTCCTTCCTTGCAACGACCTCCTCCCAGTACTCATCTATAAGGTCTTTTGGTCACTTGTTAGTCTCCTTGTCCTTACTCACCTCCTCATGAATCTTCCGAAGCTTCTCCCTTCCCTCTTTTCATTTCCTCTCATGGTACACCTTTTCATTTTTCTTGACCACAACAACATATTTAGGACCAAAGAAGATAAGATCATAGTCTTCTTGAACTGGCAAATAGTTCAAGTTGCACCTTCATTTTCCCTACCATAGAACAACAAGTTAGTGATATTTCAAGAAGGTATGTTGAATATCCAGATGGAAGACTAAACTTATTGTTCTCGCACTAGAAGGAAAATTGAGCAAAGGGATAGATGCCATGGACTTTGGTGTGGATAGTTGGAACATTGCAACGACACTTAGGCCATCGAGGGTTCGTTGGTTTTTTTTTCCTTCTCTGAGGATCCAACATATGCTATTGATATGATTTAGGTGTTGGTTCCAAGGCAGAAGAATGAAGTGTTTCTTGTAGGGGTGGAGTGTGCCTCGGTTTTGTAGGTGGTTGGGTGTAGTGGTGAGGGAGTAAATTTTGGTGAATGCAAGTGCACTCACATCTGCGAGAAGGTATCTTTGGCTACATAATAGGTCAGCAAGCTTTCTATTTATTGAGAAAAGCTAGCGCGTGTTGTCAATTCAGTCTAAAAATATGGCATGGTATGGTCATTAAGATATGAATAGCTCTTCTCATAGTGCAGTCACTTCAACTTGAAAAGCTAGAGCAATGTATTATCACTTAGAAGGCTACAAATTTAGCCTAGCTTTTCAATCCTACACTCTAGCTTTTAGACTGAAGCAACCAGAACATGCCACATTTTCAGAGATAATGACTACACGCTCCAGTCTTTTCAATGAATGAGATGTAGGCAACTTGCTCCAATTCTATACAAACCTTTAAAATTAAATTAAAATATGAATCATCTTATACTAATCATACATATTGTAGTATCGAGTTCAATTATTTTTTGTATTTGTAAAATACAAGTGGGTCTTTTTGGTAAATGTTATTGGCCCAGTTGCATCTTAAAAGAGCGACTAGGCTTAGTCACAGTCCCAATGCACAGCTAGGCTTTAGTCACTTGCCGAATAAGCGATTGGGCTCGGTCACAGTCCCAATACGCAGCTGGGCCTCAATCACGTGTTGAATAAGCGACTAGACCTCAGTCGTAGGCCCAGTAAGTGATTGTTGCTGGGTTCTTTGCCACATCAATAAATCGTGTGGTTAATGTGCGATTGGGCCCAATTGCGACTATGGGTTATATATATATATATATATATATATATATATATATATATATATATATATATATATATATATATATATATATATATATATATATATATATATATATATATATAAAGAAATGTTCATTCATTTGTGTAAAATGATTAAAAAGGATTTATTTAAAAAAAATCAAAGGTTGACATGCTATCACTAATTAAGATCGATCAAAGACTTGTAGAAGTTACTTGCTCTCTTCTTTTTTACTTGACATTCTAGAATTTATACCATCAAACTGTCTACACTACCTAGATTGGCTATATAAAAATTATATCATTAGATTTATTATTTAATAATATTTTAATTTTATTAATACATCTTAATGTAAAGTTATAAAATATAACAGTTAAAGTTACATCTCGAAAACCTTAAAAAACAAAAATGTCAAGTAAAAAGAACTGAGAGAGTATCCAATAATATGTGAAAACTTCCTTCAAAACCAAAAATATCAATTCTCCGATGATTTCAAATGACAATCTCATGGTCAAGTTATTATATAGATTGAGTTAGGACGTCATGCCATCTCTAATTACTAATAATGTAGGATTTGGACTTGGTCTATTTATACAAGTTTAGAGACATGGTTCTGTTATTTGCGGCTTCTAAAAGCCGCTTTTGGCTTTTACTACAGTAACTAACTTTTAAACGGAGTATTTTTTTAAGATAAGGTCTACAAGTTAATTGTAGTATACATTAAAAAACTAATATCTGTATCATCAAAAATTACAAGCGAGTATCTCTCTTTTCGCACTTTACGCCATAAATAAATAAAAAGCCATCACCAGCAAATAAAAGCCATCACCATAGATAAAAAGAACAGGCCAATAAATGTAGAGTGAGTTCACAGACCTAAGTGACATTCTCGCACAAGTTAGGGGCCTAGCTGCATTTTACTTGACAAAGAAAATACGGGGGACTTTGACGAAGGAAAAATTCGTCTCCTCGTTCCCTTGTTGACTTACCAAGTTTACCATATTGCCCCACACTCCCTTGTTCTCATCTACCAGCTCCCCCGTTCCTCGCACAATCGAGCGTCACCAAATCCGAAGCCGCGAAGGACACGCCACCTCCAAGTAACTCCTCTCCACCTCCTTCACTTCTGTCGGATTGGGGTGGAGCAGAGATCCATCCATCCGAACTGATTCCTTTTGTTGGTAAGAAGCCCTAACTTGCTTGGATTGATTGGATGTGATTGTTCCAAGGGTTTGCGATCAAATCGAAATCTTTTCCTCCATTCAGTTGGTTGCCGGATTTGTTTACCGCGTGGAAATCCATCCATCCATCCACGGTTCGTTTGATTAGGTTCTTCTTCGGCGAGCAAGATCGATCTTAGTTGACCCCATAGGGTTTGGTACCCAAGGTGCGTGTGAAGGTTATTTTCCAAAAAAAATTTGTGTTCAACTGAACCCCCCCTGCCCCACGTTTAGTCCGCCCCTATGAAATGCTTACGCACAGGTAGATGATAATCTTTAATTGAGTGGACTCAAGAAATTGTGCAGAATAAGCGACTCCATAGTGTGCATGCAAATAAGAACTAAACATGGTATTATTTTTCTTTTAAAAAAGTTACTTCTAACACCTTTCTTTTTGGAATTTTGGTTTATGGATGTTCCTTTACACTCACAATAGATCATCCTATGGCTGTATTGGATAAGCATGAACTGTTTTTGTGGTCAGTTTGGAGGATGAGGCATCATAGAACATAGCTTCTTCTACAGTCATGCGTATTCTTGTTTGCACTTTAAAAAACTAAAACAACATTTTCTGGTTTGATACCCCTACAGAGTGTAAGATGGAATGCCATAGCTGATAATTTTTTCAGGTTCGGTGCAATCCACCAGTTTGTTGTATGTACGCTAATGCAGCCATGGGGATATAGTTAGCAGTGGCAGATACAAAACTTTATCAATGGCGATTGCAAGTAAAACATTATAATATCTTTTGAATCATAACTTAATACTTTTTGTTCTTTTTTAGTGATATTTTAGAATCTGTGCAATCAAACTTTGTAAATTTTAGAAATTAGTATATCTACAATGATCTAGATTAGCATATGATAACCATATCATTTTATTTTTCACTAAATGTTTTTTATAATTTTTTTATTTATACCAATGTAGAGTTATAATATCTTGCCATGAAAAGTTCATAACATCATTTAAAATAGGACTTAGAGGAAATAACACACTATGTATTTAGACATCACAACTAAGATGCCTACGGTTAAAAAAGCAATACACTTTATTTGAGCACAACTGATACGGGGTGGCCTTATCTTACGATAACGATGATCACATGATGAATGAGGATAACTCGAGGGTAGCAACACGATCTTAAGTTGGGAGTAGTCTTGCGTCAAGCATACGAGATACGACCACAACAGTGGCAACCGCACCACAACTCTCACGATGAACCAATCCTCACAAGCAGCTTGGAGCCAAGTGCATGAATTGGACAACCACGATGGATCAATCCAAGCAATCCCAGAGAATTGCAAGAACAATGAAGAAAGAACACACAAGTTCCTGGAAATGTCGAGCAAAAAGTTCTATTTGATTGATTCTGAGCATAAATGTTGTCTACCCCTCAAAAAGAAGTACACAATATAAAGGCCTAGATGGCCGACTCGACTAAACTTATGCACAATATTTCCTAACTGGGTTGGATTCGTAAAAAAGGCACACGATACAAATGGACTCAATAGAGTTGAGTTTGGCCGAAGAACACAGGCCCATCTCCTATTCCGATGTGGAAGTCTTCAATTCAGTTTTGTTGAGAATCTCGAAAGTCCAATTTCCTCTCCTTTTTTCTAGCTCATGCAGCACACATACATGCAGCGCACTTCTCTTTCTTTTGCCCAGCGCTGCATGCCTTCTCCTGACTTGGCCTTCCTTTTCCTTGGTGTTATGCAACCAGCATGCATGCCATGTGATCTGGTGGCACCCCTTCCTCCCATGCAGCATTAACCTCTCATCTTTATGTTAGTTCTGCTGTTCTAGGAATATTTTTCTTCGGATGCATCCTTAAATTACCGCTATATACAGGATACTGGTTTATCATGTGTTTAAATTTTATGAAAAAGAAAAAAAGTATGTCTTGTCACTGAACTTTCACTAACGTGGTAAGGTACTCTCTCCGACCTGGCTACTTATACACCAATTGTTCATTCAGAGCCGGCTAAACTATCTTTGTAGTTTGTCAGAGTTCAGGCACTGCTAGGTCAGTCACCTTCGTATGTATGATGCATTCCCTCACAACATGATTCCGGTTCAATGGCTAATTGTCATGTGCGAACATTATTTGATTAATTTCAGTGTTTCAATGAATCAATTCTCGATCATCAACTTAGGATGATATTAAATCAAGTAGATTTTTGAGAATTGTCAAATGCTTTTCTTTTTTTCACACAAATGTTATGTACAGCTCTTTTTGTGTGTGTGTGTTTGTACCTTGCCTGTAACTGTATTTTCTTTCTATGCTGTATGTATATAATAATTTTGATACAGTAAAACTTGAAGACGTCGTGCAACGTTATCTGACTTCAACAGATTTGCTGTGTAAAGATTTCTTGAGCTTCATTCATTTTCCATCACTGGGAGATTTAGAAACTTAAAGCATGAGGTTAGTAGTATTAGTTCCTTCATCTATGAATGTCAATAACAACCTGTTTGAAAATGTGATGCATATTTTTTTATTTATATATGAATTGTTTACCTATTCTGTCTCAGTTACTGCTTTAATATTTCACTGGAGTTGTTCCAAATCTTTTATTTGGAACTAGCATAACAATGGCACACTTCAGAATTTGTAAACCTATTTGTAAACAAGGGATCAGAACAAATGTTTGATAAGTCCTGAGGAATATTTGTCATTTTCAAGTTGCAGTATGACATGTTAAATTGAAGTTTCTAAAGGGAGTCAATTTAAGCAACAACTCTCTGTGTACAAGTAGTTCGTAGCTTAAAACTTTCGTTCCAGCCTGGTTGTTGTCCATTCAAGATATATGATGGTTTTGAAATGTTTCAATGATGAAATAGTGTTATTAAATGCACAAGTTCATATTTGAATTCCAAATTTGGGATTCAATCTAGTAAATAGTAGTTTCTTGATTTATGCTGCTTGTGTTGCTCTTGATTCCTTTTAGAATCTGATTTATCAAAACTGGAAGGACCAATAGAGCTAATCTGTTAATGGACTTATGTTCAGTATGAATTACTTGATTTAGCTCCTGCTTCTGATGGTACTTTGAAGGAATGACTTCAGAAGACAGCGATGCTCTTTTTGCATGCTTAAACAGGATATAGCCTAGCTGTTCATTTCTGCATGACTTTGTTCTTGGAAAATATACATGATTTTTTGTAGTTCCATTTGCAGTATTTTTTAATGTGGTTTTAGATATACACATTGAAGCCATGTATTTTTCTTAAATTTATTATTTTTTGTGGAAATGATGCACTATGTAGATCTGGCTGAAGAAAACCACTGAACTGGTTGCATATAAGTGTGAGCCAGAGTTTAATTAATTGATTTTGCTTCCGTTGATTTGACTGTTTTTCTTTAGCTCTCATCGTGTGAAGTGGAATGAGGACAATCTGTATGAGATTGAATCAAACAAGCCAGTGAGGCAGAAGATAACTGAGCCCAAGACACCGTATCACCCTATGGTAGATGATGATGGTATACGTCTTGTTACTTGTATCTCATTTTATCTGACATTGTTAGTACTCATAATGTGTAAGTGCTGAATTTTTTATCATTGCTTGCTTTCTAGGGTCACTATCACCAACGCGTCCTTTTGACAAGTGTCTGGATGAGACTGTTCATGCTGAAGCTATCTTAACTGCTTTAAATGGTGTGGCTTCTTCGAGCAAAACTGATTCAAAGGATGATGGTTGGGCATCCTCAGATGATGATACAGATGCCATGGAACAAGGTGATGGTTGTTAACTTCTTGCCCAGTTGCTAACTTGCTATTTTTAATATTTTTATTCTGCTTACAGTAATTTGCTCTCTTTTTTTATGTTTCATTTGAATATATTTAAACGGGAGAAATTTAAGGTGTCTTTCTTTTTAGTACAAAAATTAAATTGGTTTTTCAGTGAACTGCACAAATGATCAGTCTTGAAGGCTATGTTATGTACTACTTCAAGATGATGACAAATCGAGAATATATGGCTGTTACTAAAGGAGTTTTTTTTTTCAGTTTGATGGTTAGTTTTAAAGTAAATCAGTAATTAACAATATTTCATTTATTTTCACAAGTTGGGCTATGCAACTCCATTTAATGTGATCAACTTCCTGAAGTGAAGTTCATAACTGATCCAATTAATGACTACTCAGATAAACCTTTCATAATTCTTACTATTTCGTTGGTTAGCTTAATCTCAAATCCTGATGTACATTTTCTTTCGATGGCATACTGGTTATGTTCCATTGTCATCAACTCACTGTCATTATAATGGGCAATAAGCTACTTGTTCACTACACAGAATCCGTCACTATCTTTAGTCTGAGATGCTTCCTGTGGGAAGTTTTTCTAATATTATTGTAACGTACAGTGATATGCTGGTGTTCATGTAGACTCAGAAGCTGACAAAGCAAGATTGAGTTTCAAGGAGCATCGCCGTGCTCACTATGATGAATTTCGCAAGGTTAAGGAACTAATGCGCACTGGATCTCTGGTTGACGATGAGGCTGATGAGGATGACAGAGGTGCAAACAACAGCCAAAACAACGCTGCAGGGAAAAAGGTGGCAGACGGCAATAGTAAATCCTCATCGCAAACATGAGAAGTGAATGTTCTGTTTGCCTTGTTTAGTGGCTTGGAATGTTCAACATAGCGGAAGCATGCAGTTTGCATAAGTGTGTTGGCGTGCTACGTGTGTATTAGATCCTTGTTTTCAAATCAGATTGTTTTCTGTAAGCAAAGCAGCCATTCCCCTCTTTTATTTTGAGATGTTGTGCCTAAAATGGCCTTGATGGCCGAAAATTCTAGTTGAATTGTCTACGTACTACTCCATTTGGTTAACGAGCCCCTTTACATTTTCGTTTAAGAGACTTTGACTAGAGCACTTTTTATGATACTGAAACTGGAATATGTGATCAATCCTTGAGCAAACGTTTCTACATAACATCTGGCCTTGATTATTTTGCCCTAATGTTTCTACATTTCAAACAGCCCGCTGATGACATCTCCGGGGCTCTTCTTGTATGCTTTCCCGTGACAGATGTGTAAACCACCCTGAGCATGCAATTTTGTTTATTAATGTGATTTTGTACTTTGGAGAATATCAACATAAAATAGGGGGAGAAGTGCTGTTCAATAATTATTGCTTCAGAACTTGCTTGAGTGTAATCTCAAAAGAAAAAAGAACTTGCTAAAGTGCGCACCCATGACTCTGGTCTGCCTGGCCAGTGGGAACTAGCAATTAAAACTTGTGAGGTAAATGCGTGAGAAGCCAGGGAAGCATCAATCTTCGCTTCTGTCTTATCAAGTTCATCAGTTCAGTGTATACGCAAGACCTTCGTTCTAACGAAACATCGACGCGATTATATCCAATCTACCAAACCAAATGGATACAAGTTTTTGGTCAGTATGCCAGTCAAGCAAAACGAAAAGATTTTGAACTGTACCGGTGATGTGTGGCACAGGACAAGTGCCACAGTAATTTTGAAACCTTTTCAACTGTACCGGTGATGCGTGGCTGCGAGGCGGCTGCCATGGGGGGTGAGTGGAGGCCATGGCGGCGTCTAGCTAGGTGAAACAACCTGTAACTTCAAATAGATTTGAGCTTTGTTTTCATTTGCTTTTGCCGGTTTCTCCCTCAGCCCTCGGATTTCTTTGAGATTCGTGTTGGCTCCTCCCTTGCCTCCCTGTCTCCCCCTCGCGTAAACGCCTCCGCCCGAGACGCCGCCTCGCCTCCTCTCTGCTGCGCGCGCGCCGCCGCGCCTCTCGCGTGCACCGCGCCCACTTGCTCCCTCCCCGTCTCTTCACGCACGCGTCGGTAACCGCCATGGATCCCACCTCCACGTCTGCGCCCCCAACCGCGCCGGTTCCTCCCTCGCGTCCTCCGGGCGCAACCCCTCTCCCCGCTCAGTGCCCCCTCCGGACCGGTCGCGCGCTACAGTTCATCCCCAGAGTCAGCTTCCTCGCCAATCCCCTGCGGACAACAGCCGACTAGGCGGCATGGTCGTCTTCCACCTAGGGGAGTAGCCCTCACCTCCCCCCATCATTCGCCATTAATGGCCATCTCCTCCTCTCTGCGGCTCCCCGCCCCTCCGAGCTTTAAGAGGTCAATTGCGGCGCGGGACGGGCTCCTACCACTCCCCTCTCCTTCCCCAAGCAGGTAATTGGCCTCTCTCCCCCTCCAGCCCCGCCGCTGGCCACCCCTGGTTCCGGTAGCTGCCACCACCGATCTCCCTCCTCCACCGTCAAAAACACAATTAAATCCTGCTAAAGCTCCACCCCTCCGTCGCATTCAATATGCCTATTTCAATTTGTGTAAAGCTTTGGCCTTCGGGTCCCGCACCGCTCACTCTCCTCCCCGGCCACCACCTCCCCGTGGACAGCTCGGCTGATCCCTACTCAAGCTGAGCTGATGCCTTCCCCATGTTCCCCTTCATCTGTGGATGGTGAAACCGCAGCCCTTTTGGCTTGAGCACTTCCCAATCCTTCCCGAGACGCCGCCCCCCTCCCTCCTTCTTTTCCTCCGGCGACGGCCACTTTGAGCTCCCACCTCGGGTTGAGTGCTTAGAAGGGCTCTCCTAAGCCCCCTACACCTCTCGGTTTCATCCATGTCCTCGTCAAACCACCGCATTGCCCGAATCGAGTAAAGGAGCGGAGCTCTGTTCTTTCCCCTCTGCGCGGGCGACTGGAGGAAGAAGACGACCCCCTCCCCAGCTGCGTGGCCTCCTCTCGCCCCTCCGATCCCGATCCAGCGTCCCACGTTATATCTCGGCGTCTCGTTCGCGCGGAATGGCGTGGCCTCATCTCGCCCTCCATCCCGATCCGTGGCACCGAGCAACGGTGCGGTTTAAAACGCATCGATCGTTCTCGGGACGACGTGGCGGTATCCTCCCCCTCCGCGCTTCATCCGACGGTCGGTGATGGCGCGTGCGTTGTCTCCGCGCCGCTTCAGCCGCGCGCGCGTGTCCCTGGGCCGATGCCGACGGCCCACGACGGAGTTTGAACGCGCGTTGCGCGCGTGGGCGATTTCCCGCGCCGCTCGGTGGGCCGGGCCGGGCACTGTTCACGTGAACAGTGGCTCCTTTTATTTTCCAGAGCCGATTTACTCAGTTTATACTCCTTTTGAATCCGTTCGAAGCCCCGATTTCATATCCGATGTCCATTCCACCCTATTCCACTCTCAAAAATTCAAGTCCAAGCTACTCTACCATTTTTGTATTGATTTATTTTATTTATTTATTTTCCTTTCCATTGCTTTGTTTAAAAACCAAAAAGGCTTATTCATTATTTCTTTTGTGTGTTTTCTTTGCGGTAGCTTGCGAGGAGTCCGAGGCGACGGTGCAAGTTCCGGAGCAAGTTTCCACGCATTACGAGATCGTCGAAGTGATCGACACGCAAGGCAAGTTACAATTTTTGATGCATATTGAGCCCATAAATCCCCATACTTACTTGTTAAGCTAATTGCATTACTACTACTTGCTCAAATCAATTATTTAAATAAAAATAGAAATGTTTAGAATGACTTGTATATGTTGTAGTTATGACCTACCACTAGACAAATGCCATGTTTAATTTGAGACCACTTTCACCTTGACAAACCTAGACTTATTTAATACTTGTATAAATAAATATCGCTTGGCAATCACATGAAATGACGAGCTATTAGTAGTTAAGATAGTTCGCCGGTTTCCAAATGAATTAGAAATTGATCTAGGGTAAGGCGGTAACTGTGGAGTGCCCAGTAGCGGACGAGTCCACGACCTTACCCTAGGGTGGAGGGTGCAACAGACGGGTGTCGATGCAGGATGCATCGGTTACCAGTTGTGGTTGGCAGTCTCAGGAGCAAATATAAGGACACGACCCTTATGCCGAATTTAGAGCACAGTAACCGCTCAACCACAAGTATTGATTCATCAATCCTGGTCCGTTAGTTGTACACTTTATTTAAACCCCTACAGGAGTTGGGCTGTGGTACGGGTGGGTTATCGCCGTTATACGTGACTCACCGTACGCAAAACGGTAGGTCCGTGTGTGCGGTATGGGGGAGTTATCGCCGTTACACGTAACTCACCATACGCACGACGGTCGGTGAGCATCACCACCTATCGGGTAGGGTCTTTAAAATAAAGTGGGCAACGAAAAACCCGGTTTTCTCAATGCAGTCGCACACTAATAGTAGTGTGTATATAGCTTGACATTGGAAGTTGAGAAACCTTGTGGGTAAAGCTGAGCAACTCTGCAGAGTGAAAAATTGTTGTATTCGAATACACCGTGCTTCCGGTTAATGGAGCTGTGCTCGATGGGTGATTCCAGTAGTGAGGCGTAAGTAGTTTTCCGATACTTATTGAACTTGTGTAAAGAGAAGAAATATATGTTCAAACCCCCTTTTCCTTAATTATGGTATAATGGAGTTTTGTTTCTAAAATTATTTACAAATAAAATTGCATCCACCCATATAAATAAAACCAGTATACCTCTCACTTGAAACTCCGTACATGTAGTATGTGAGGCTTACAATCGTAACTTGTTGAGTGCGGTGGTACTCAAACTTGCTTAATCATAAATCCGGATAATGCTCTTCAAGGAGAAGACCAAGTCTACGAAGAGGTTTCGAAGAGACCGATGGCGCGGATGAACGATGGTCGTAGGTTTTAGCCGCACGGGCTTGATCGCTGGATTTCTTTTGTAATGTAAACTATTTGGGCTCGCCGCCCCGCTACGCTAAACTCGACCGACGCGTCGTATGTTGTAATAAACTTTGGATCTTATGTTGTAAGCTTGTTGGCAATGATGTACAATTCAGATGGCACGCCGCAATCGCATCTGCAGTCTACTGACGATTGCGGATCCCGCACGCTCCGGGAATGGGGGCGTTACAGAAGTGGTATCAGAGCACACACGCTTGACTGTAGGCTAAAACCTAAGGCTGATTAGGAGTACTGTTTTATAGCAAAAATCTAAATTCAAAACTTAAAAAGAATTTACATAAAATATAAGTAATATTGCTATCTTTTTCCTCTCTTGTGCTACCTCATCTTACTTAGTTTACTTTCTGCATAAGTTTCGCTTTTGCAAATTGTTTATACTTGATCTCATCTAACTTCAAAATTTTGTCGTTTAAGCAGATGGTGCGATGCTACCATTCGCGGCCGGAGCAGCTGACCGGGTGGCCCGTTGAATTGTGGACGATGCAGCAGTACTTGGGAGCCACCGAGGACCAGAAGCCCCTCTTCCACTCTACCCGGTACCGCCTCGACGGTGAGGATTACGAGTGGAGGACCACCGTCGTGTTGGAGCCCTTATTCCTCCGACCCGATCGACCCCGGAGTTTCGGCGGCAAGAGGGTCGTCCAGGACGACTCCATCCAGGACGCCGCCAGGAAGGCGGTGATGCACCTACGCGAGTACTACGACGCGGAGTTCGAGCAGTCGCCCTTCGAGGTGATCCCTGGCATGGATGCCTGGGGGATCATCCGCTCCGCTCCGAGACAGACGGACCGTGACGATCCCCGTTTGAGGGTGACATCCTGGCACGTGGTACATCAGGAGGTGATGTACTCCAAGACTGTGGAGGAGAACCAGGATCTACGCCGCCGTCTACACGCGGCTCAGCAGGAGGCCCTCTTCGCCGTCGGGACTTGCAGCGCTTCCTCGAGGTGGAGGCCGGGGAGAGGTCCGAGTGTGGGGAGTCCTCAGACGTCCCCGACTCCCCGCCCCCACGTCGTCAGAGGATGACAGCCCCAGCGTATCGTAGTCTTTTCCGACCGTCGACCTCCACTGCCCCACCGCCGCTACCACCAGCTGCCGCCGATCCCGAGGAGGAGGACCCTGAGGAGGAGGACCCCGAGGAGCGGGTCTGGTACACTGCGAGTCGCCCCGAGCAATGACAAGAGCGACAGAGTAGCAGCAGCAGGGCAGCAGCAGCTTTAGTAGTATTAATAGCGCTAGCAGTAGGGTACGCTAGCATAGCTGCACCTTTTGTATCTAGTAATACTTTTGGTTTGTAATATAAGTTGTAATGGAAACCGTATGTGGTGGAACTTCGACTTATGCTTAATGGAATCTATGTTTAATTATCGCATATTTTGTTTGTTTATGTTATCTATATGTTGCTTTTTTTCAAAATTTCTTCTTCCTCTACTCGCCCTAGTTCTTATCTCATTCGTTCTAAACTTACCCTGAGTTCATCAATCTTTCTTATCTATCTGCGGTTTATTAAAAACCTCGCTGCAAGGCTAACTCCAAGGTTTTTAATTGGCAGAACTCAATGGCAGAACCCAATCCAAACCAAGGAGGTCAACAGCAGAGAGAAATGATCCACGGTATAACAACGCCATGATAGCCAATGTACTAGCAACCATGGAAAGAAACCAGACAAGATTGATGGAGCAACACACAAGGCTACTAGAACAGATGGCCACAAGACCCGCAGTGGCAGGTGGCTTTCCAATGGCCGCCGGTCACCGCGAAGGAGGCCCAATTACATCAAGATGGACCGATTTCCAAAAGACACGCCCACCTACCTTTGCGACGTCTTCAGACCCCATGGCCGCCGATGATTGGCTTAAGGATATAGAAAGGAAACTGAAGACGGTGCAGTGTGATGATAAGGAAAAAGTCTTGTACGCGTCACACCAACTCCAAGGACAAGCGGCGACCTGGTGGATCAACTACCAAGACATGAATGAAGGCAGGGAAATCACTTGGGCAGAATTCGAAGAGTCATTTCGCAAAGTCCATATTCCTACGGGAATGATGGAAGCCAAGCAACGAGAATTCATGGCGTTGAAACAAGGTAGTAATACCATAATGGAATATCTACATCAGTTCAACCACTTGGCCCGCTATGCGCGGATGAGGTGAAGACCGAAGCTAAAAGATGTCCCGATTCCGGGCGGACTACGAAGTCATTAAAGTACCATATTTCGGCAATGAGATTTAGAGATCTAACAGAAATGGTGGACAGCCTTCTCTCCTCAGAAGAAGCCAGAGGTGAGATGGAAGACTTCAAGAAGAGAAAGACCATGATGAGGCCGTCATCGTCCTCTGGTAGCTATAAAGGACGTACCATCATGTCACCCCAGAACCAAGATCAGTCGAGCCGACGATTTGTGCTAGTACCCAAGCCTCAGCAGACAACATCATTTCAATAAATGCCCTCACCCTTGTCAATTAAGTGCAATATCTGTTCTGGGAACCACTTTGCCCGGCAGTGCCCTCAAAGGACCAATGCATGTTTTCATTGCGACCAGATCGGTCACTTCAGGGACCAATGTCCTAAGAAAGGATTGCCTTCTGAAGTAGCAAAACTTCAGACCCGAATTCAAAAGGACGTCAAGCCCGTCATCAATACAAACACAACCCCGCAGTCAGGCTACTTACAGCGCCCCTCAACACAAAAACAATATATCCCAACTGGAATCACTGTGGGAGCCCCAGCTGGATCATCCGCTGGATATCAAGCGAGCAAAGGAGCAGCTGCACCACCCTATCGGGAAGGGTGAATCATATAATCATGAGGATGCGGCAGGATCAAACGATGTTATTGTCGGTATGTTTTCAGTCAACTTCAAGCCAGCATTAGTTTTATTTGATCCTGGTGCAACCCATTCATTTATTTCCATGGAGTATGCTAAGAAAAATCAACTGCCACTTACTTCCCTGCAAAAGTTTTATGCTGTGCAAACACCTGGGAGTAGGATGGAGTCCCGCTTCGGGTGTAGTGACCTAAGCTTGGACATTGAGGGGGTAAGGTTTACGGTAAATCTACTAGTGTTAGATATGAGAGGACTAGATGTCATCCTAGGGATGAATTGGCTGACTAGAAACAAAGCCAAGGTAGACTGTGAAAACAAGACAATAGCCCTAACCAGTCCAGAAGGTCAGCAGGTCACAATAAAGACAGATTCAACACTGATAAATGGCGTGAAAGGAAGTGTGCACAATATAATGATGGGTGATGGGAGTCAGGTGCCAGTAGTCTGTGAATACCCAGATGTGTTTCCAGAAGAATTACCAGGAAGGCCACCAGATAGACAAATTGAACTCGCCATTGAGTTAATACCAGGCACTAGGCCCATCACCAAACACCATTATCGAATGTCAGCACATGAACTGAAAGAGCTTAAGTCACAGTTAGATGAACTGGAGGAAAAGGAGTTCATCCGACCCAGTGTATCACCGTGGTCAGCCCCTGTCCTATTCGTTAAAAAGAAAGACGGAGCCCTCAGAATGTGTGTGGACTATAGAGGACTGAACGCAGTTACGATAAAGAATAAGTACCCACTGCCTCGGATAGATGACTTGTTCGATCAATTGAAAGGAGCAAAGGTGTTTTCAAAAATCGACTTACGATCGGGTTATCACCAATTGAAAATCCGAGAGCAAGATCGAGAGAAGACCGCATTCACTACAAGATATGGATTATATGAGTTTTCAGTGGTACCCTTTGGTTTAACCAATGCCCAACAGATTTCATGAATTTAATGAACCAAGTATTCATGGATCAGTTGGACCGTTTTGTAGTTGTATTCATTGATGACATATTAATATATTCCAAAAATGAAGAAGAGCACAAACAACACCTACACATGGCCTTGACCAAGCTCAGAGAACATCAGTTGTATGCCAAATTCTCAAAGTGCAGTTTCTGGATGAAAGAGGTTGCATTTTTAGGACATATTATTACTGAAGAAGGTGTTAAAGTCGACCTAAAAGATCAAAGCGATTATGGAGTGGAAGCAACCAACGACAGTTACAGAAATAAGAAGCTTTCTTGGATTGGCGGGTTATTATCGCCGATTCATAGAAGGGTTCTCTAAAATTGCTCGTCCACTTACACAATTGCTTAAGAAAGAGAAGTCATTCCAATGGACGGATCAGTGCGAGGACAGTTTTCAACAACTGAAGATTAAATTAACAACAGCTCCAGTGTTAATACTCCCGAATGCAGAAAAAGAATTTCAGATATACTGTGATGCCTCAAGACAGGGTTTAGGTTGTGTATTAATGCAAGATGGGAAAGTCGTAGCCTATGCTTCAAGGCAACTACGGCCACACGAAGAGAATTATCCAACTCACGATTTGGAATTAGCAGCTGTTGTTCACTCCTTGAAAATTTGGAGACACTACTTATTGGGTAACCATTGTGAGGTTTTCTCAGACCATAAGAGCACAAGTACTTATTCACACAACGAGTTAAACTTGAGACAAATAAGATGGCTTGAGTTAATTAAAGATTATGATGTGGATCTTCAATATCACCCAGGGAAAGCCAATGTAGTGGCAGATGCACTTAGCAGGAAAGTTTATCAAAGTGTAGCAAGTGAAGCCCAGTGTCCGGAACAGCTTCAGAAAGACTTACAAAGATTGAACATATCAATAGTGGAACAAGGATTTGTGGCAGCATTGGAAATTCAGCCACTCCGACGGATCGATTAAAGCAAACTCGGACGAAGATGAAGAAATCCAAAGAATCGAAAGGGACAGTCGGGGAGGAAACTCCACTGACCTCACTATAGATGAACACGGGATTTTGAAGTTCCGAGGACGATACTACATACCAAATAAGAAGGAATTAAAAGATATAATCTTATCAGAAGCTCACTCATCCCAATTGTCAATACACCCAGGAGGTACAAAAATGTATCAAGACATGAAAAAGAGGTTCTGGTGGAAATCCATGAAGAAAGAAATAGCCGAGTACATATCTAAATGTGATGTCTGCCAGAAGATAAAGATAGATCACCAAAAACCTGCAGGACTGTTACAACCACTGCCAGCACCCGAATGGAAATGGGATGACATTGGTATGGACTTCATTACAGGACTCCCAAGGACACAGGAAGGGTATGATGCTATATGGGTCATTGTGGATA
Organism: Melocanna baccifera; assembly: GCA_036346265.1. Lineage (NCBI taxonomy): Eukaryota > Viridiplantae > Streptophyta > Magnoliopsida > Poales > Poaceae > Melocanna > Melocanna baccifera. The sequence continues at coordinate 11,219,966 of CM070688.1, read as the reverse complement.
GACTAACCAAAGTAGCACACTTCATACCGGTTAAGCAGACCTACGGAAAAGATAAGCTAGCAGAATTATACTTAACCAAAATTGTAGTACTGCATGGAGTACCTAAAAGAATCGTGTCTGACAGAGGAGCCCAGTTTACATCGAAATTTTGGGAGAAGCTACATGAAGCAATGGGCACCGATTTAGCTTTCAGTACAGCTTATCACCCGCAGACGGACGGCCAGACAGAAAGGACCAACCAGATTTTAGAGGATATGCTACGAGCTTGTACACTTGTATACGGAGCAGCATGGAATACATGTCTACCATTTGCACAGTTCTCGTACAATAACAGTTATCAGGCCAGCATTAAAATGTCGCCTTTTGAAGCTTTGTATGGTAGAGAATGTAGAACCCCACTCAACTGGACTGAAACGGGAGAGCACCAATTCCTTGGACCGCAAGTTACTCAAGACGCAGAAGCACATGTAAGAATAATAAGGGATAGAATGAAAATAGCACAAGACCGTCAGAAGAGCTATGCGGATAATCGTCGAAGGGATTTAAGTTATGAAATTGGGGATTATGTATATATCAAGGTCACACCCTTCAAAATTATTAAAAGATTTCAAGTAAAAGGGAAGCTAGCCCCAAGATATATTGGACCTTTTGAAATCGTAAAGAGAATCGGAGAAGTGGCATACAAACTGAAACTGACACCAGGATTGGCAAGAATACATGATGTGTTCCATGTCTCGCAACTCAGGAAGTGCCTGCGCCAACCCGAAGAAGGCATCCCGATAGAAGAAATTGACTTACAAGATGATATGACATATACAGAAGAACCACTACAAATACTTGAGACTACAGAGAGGCAACTCAGAAATCGGAATATCAGGTTCTGCAGAGTCCAATGGAAGAACCACTCTGCCACTGAATCGACATGGGAAAAGGAATCAGACCTGCAGCGAGACTTTCCCAACCTATTCCCTGGTCCAAGTTAATCTCGTGGTCGAGATTCTTTTAAGGGGGGTAGGTTGAAACAACCTGTAACTTCAAATAGATTTGAGCTTTGTTTTCATTTGCTTTTGCCGGTTTCTCCCTCAGCCCTCGGATTTCTTTGAGATTCGTGTTGGCTCCTCCCTTGCCTCCCTGTCTCCCCCTCGCGTAAACGCCTCCGCCCGAGACGCCTTCGCCCCTCGCCTCCCCTCCCTCTGCGCCGTGCGCCGCCCTCGCCTCTCGCCGTGCACCGCGCCCACTTGCTCCCTCCTGTCTCTTCACGCACGTCAGTAACCGCCAGTGGATCCCACCTCCACGTCTGCGCCCCCAACCGCCGCCGGTTCCTCCCTCGCGTCCTCCGGGCGCAACCCTCTCCCCGCTCGGTGCCCCTCCGGACGGTCGCGCTACGCTTCATCCCAGTCGCCTTCTCGCCAATCCCCTGCGGACAACAGCCGACTAGGCGGCATGGTCGTCTTCCACCTAGGGGAGTAGCCCTCACCTCCCCCCATCATTCGCCATTAATGGCCATCTCCTCCTCTCTGCGGCTCCCCGCCCCTCCGAGCTTTAAGAGGTCAATTGCGGCCGCGGACGGGCTCCTACCACTCCCCTCTCCTTCCCCAAGCAGGTAATTGGCCTCTCTCCCCCTCCAGCCCCGCCGCTGGCCACCCCTGGTTCCGGTAGCTGCCACCACCGATCTCCCTCCTCCACCGTCAAAAACACAATTAAATCCTGCTAAAGCTCCACCCCTCCGTCGCATTCAATATGCCTATTTCAATTTGTGTAAAGCTTTGGCCTTCGGGTCCCGCACCGCTCACTCTCCTCCCCGGCCACCACCTCCCCGTGGACAGCTCGGCTGATCCCTACTCAAGCTGAGCTGATGCCTTCCCCATGTTCCCCTTCATCTGTGGATGGTGAAACCGCAGCCCTTTTGGCTTGAGCACTTCCCAATCCTTCCCGAGACGCCGCCCCCCCTCCCTCCTTCTTTTCCTCCGGCGACGGCCACTTTGAGCTCCCACCTCGGGTTGAGTGCTTAGAAGGGCTCTCCTAAGCCCCCTACACCTCTCGGTTTCATCCATGTCCTCGTCAAACCACCGCATTGCCCGACTCGAGTAAAGGAGCGGAGCTCGTTCTTTCCTCTCTGCGCGGCGATCGGAGGAAGAAGACGACCCCCTCCCCAGCTGCGTGGCCTCCTCTCGCCTCCGATCCCGATCCAGCCCCACGTTATATCTCAGCGTGCGGTTCGCGCGAATGACGTGGCCTCATCCTCGCCCTCCATCCCCGATCCTGTGGCACCGAGCAACGAAGTGCGGTTTAAAACGTACCGATTCGTTCTCGGGACGACGTGGCGGTATCCTCCCCCTCCGCGCTTCATCCGACGGTCGGTGATGGCGCGTGCGTTGTCTCCGCGCCGCTTCAGCCGCGCGCGCGTGTCCCTGGGCCGATGCCGACGGCCCACGACGGAGTTTGAACGCGTTGCTGCGCGTGGCATTTCGCGCGCGCTCGGTGGGCGGGCGCACGCATTCACGTGAACAGTGGCTCCTTTTATTTTCCAGAGCCGATTTACTCAGTTTATACTCCTTTTGAATCCGTTCGAAGCCCCGATTTCATATCCGATGTCCATTCCACCCTATTCCACTCTCAAAAATTCAAGTCCAAGCTACTCTACCATTTTTGTATTGATTTATTTTATTTATTTATTTTCCTTTCCATTGCTTTGTTTAAAAACCAAAAGGCTTATTCATTATTTCTTTTGTGTGTTTTCTTTGCGGTAGCTGCGAGGAGTCCGAGGCGACGGTGCAAGTTCCGGAGCAAGTTTCCACGCATTACGAGATCGTCGAAGTGATCGACACGCAAGGCAAGTTACAATTTTTGATGCATATTGAGCCCATAAATCCCCATACTTACTTGTTAAGCTAATTGCATTACTACTACTTGCTCAAATCAATTATTTAAATAAAAATAGAAATGTTTAGAATGACTTGTATATGTTGTAGTTATGACCTACCACTAGACAAATGCCATGTTTAATTTGAGACCACTTTCACCTTGACAAACCTAGACTTATTTAATACTTGTATAAATAAATATCGCTTGGCAATCACATGAAATGACGAGCTATTAGTAGTTAAGATAGTTCGCCGGTTTCCAAATGAATTAGAAATTGATCTAGGGTAAGGCGGTAACTGTGGAGTGCCCAGTAGCGGACGAGTCCACGACCTTACCCTAGGGTGGAGGGTGCAACAGACGGGTGTCGATGCAGGATGCATCGGTTACCAGTTGTGGTTGGCAGTCTCAGGAGCAAATATAAGGACACGACCCTTATGCCGAATTTAGAGCACAGTAACCGCTCAACCACAAGTATTGATTCATCAATCCTGGTCCGTTAGTTGTACACTTTATTTAAACCCCTACAGGAGTTGGGCTGTGGTACGGGTGGGTTATCGCCGTTATACGTGACTCACCGTACGCAAAACGGTAGGTCCGTGTGTGCGGTATGGGGGAGTTATCGCCGTTACACGTAACTCACCATACGCACGACGGTCGGTGAGCATCACCACCTATCGGGTAGGGTCTTTAAAATAAAGTGGGCAACGAAAAACCCGGTTTTCTCAATGCAGTCGCACACTAATAGTAGTGTATATAGCTTGACATGGAAGTTGAGAAACCTTGTGGGTAAAGCTGAGCAACTCTGCAGAGTGAAAAATTGTTGTATTCGAATACACCGTGCTTCCGGTTAATGGAGCTGTGCTCGATGGGTGATTCCAGTAGTGAGGCGTAAGTAGTTTTCCGATACTTATTGAACTTGTGTAAAGAGAAGAAATATATGTTCAAACCCCCTTTTCCTTAATTATGGTATAATGGAGTTTTGTTTCTAAAATTATTTACAAATAAAATTGCATCCACCCATATAAATAAAACCAGTATACCTCTCACTTGAAACTCCGTACATGTAGTATGTGAGGCTTACAATCGTAACTTGTTGAGTACGGTGGTACTCAAACTTGCTTAATCATAAATCCAGATAATGCTCTTCAAGGAGAAGACCAAGTCTACGAAGAGGTTTCGGAAGAGACCGATGGCGCGGATGAACAGTGGTCGTAGGTTTTAGCCGCACTCGGGCTTGATCGCTGGATTTCTTTTGTAATGTAAACTATTTGGGCTCGCCGCCCCGCTACGCTAAACTCGACCGACGCGTCGTATGTTGTAATAAACTTTGGATCTTATGTTGTAAGCTTGTTGGCAATGATGTACAATTCTGTACGGCACGCCGCAACTGTACGGTCTACGGACAGTTGCGGATCCCCGTACGCTCCCGGGAATGGGGGCGTTACACTAGGAACATCGAGGGCTGGGGGTAGGGCGACGGGTTAAGACGAACAAAAGGTAGCCGTGGGGTTGGGTTACGTGAGTTGGAATGGATGTAAAAAAACATCGTGTGTGAAAAAAAAATTTCGTGCCCGACTTGAAAAGATTAAAAAAATTGGAAATAACAGCAAAGAAAAATGGCTGAGGATAGGACGACAGGTTAAGAGGAAGAAAAGGTAGCGATGGGGTTGGATTACGCGAGTTGAAAAGTAGGAATGATCGTGCGAGCATAGTATCAAAAACATCGTGTATGACAAAATTATCAAAAACATCATGTGTCAGGCATTTTTCATGCCTAAAAGGTTAAAATTTTGAACATAACAAAAAAAAATGGGCTCGTTGTAGGGTGACAGGACAGGAAAGAAAAGGTATCAGCCGGTCACGTGAGTTGGAATGGTGTGAGATCATCTTATCAAAAACATCGTTGTTTGAAGTATTTTTCGTGATGCACTCATCATTTCCGTTTCGTTCATGCATCATTTACCTATCCCATCGCATCACAAGCCCAGCAAAGTCGTGGAAAAAAAATCAGGAGTGAACAAGTAAAGTTATATTAAGAACTGAAATGTGGAATTTGTCGCATTAATTCTAATAATTGCATTTGCTTCTGTCTCGTGGTCCAACATTTTTTTTCTCTAATGACTGTTAAGCTGCAAACTGCAGTACATAAACTAAGCCCTAGCCTACGACAGATCCATGCTTCCTAAAAGGAAAAGCGAAGTTCTCCGTATCTCGACTCTTGAGAGGCGCTCGACGAAGATGACGACAGCGGCTGTAGGCCGAAGACGAAGATGACGGCACGAGATTGACTATGAGGCAAGGCAAGGCTAGAGAGCAGCTCAATGATGTGGGAACTAGGGCACGGCTCCACCTTTTAAGCACAGACACCGAGAGAATCTTAGGTGCATACGTGTGAGACTCCGCAACGAAGACGGCACAAAAGCCGAGGTGAAGTCCCGAACAAACACGGTGTAGGATCAAGGACAACCAACTAGATGGGGTGAATAGGAGGTTCTAAAATTTTTCGCCTTCAAAATAAATTATGACAAGTGATCACTAGACAAGAATACTAATTAATTTTAACCTACTCAATTCTAGTAACCCTAAGGCACCATATGAACTAATGATTGCAATTAAACTTCAAGCACTAGATAATATGACAATATTGACAATTGCAAAGCTATGAATGTAAATACAAAAGTAATGATAAAGAAATAACCACAAGTAGACACACGAAGTTTTTTTCCCGTGTTATTGAAGACATGCCGGTCTTCACTAGTCTATGTTGAGGAAAGTCCAAGCACTCTTAAACCGGCTCTATGAATTAAGCATCAACTCCTCAATCCACTATTGGTTTCTCTTGCTCCTCTCCAGAGATGGTGAGCACCGTACCACTCACAATTTGCTCGAGTCTTTTCACAAGCTTCTTGAAGAGATCACCTTGCAATCAACCACTAGGCCGTCTAGATGTTGGTAAGCACCAAAAGTAAAAGATCATGCTTCGCTTGACTGCTATTAAGTGCCAAGAATCAATCTAATGAATGTATACACTTGAAATGGCTAAAAACACGTCAAAATGAATGCACACAAAGAAAAGAGGTGTAATAAGAATGTTCAAGGCTCAAAGATGTTCCATGCAAGTTCAACAGCATGTCCTTGAGCTGGTGGGGGGTATTTATACCCTCACCAACCAAAACTAGCTATTACAAAAATAATTCTGAAAAAATAAGGAAAATCGAAACTACCGGCATACAAAGTGCGGTACAACTACAATGTACTGTAGCACACAGTAACGGCTTTGTCATAACATTAGAAATAGCTGTTGAAAGTCGACGCGGTACTACCGCCATTGTAAGTGTGGTAGTTCCGATAATCGGTAGTTCCTCTTTATTGGCGCGGTACTACCGTACTGTAGTAGTTCCGCTGTGTACTTCCCGGTACTTCCGATTTCGGCAAACCTAAGCCTTAACAGGGGTGTTCTCTGAAAAAACATATCGCTGGATTTGCCTAGTACTTCCGAAGATCGGTAGTTCCGATTTCTGGTGCGGTACTACCGTACTACGGTAGTTCCGCCATGTATTTTCCGGTACTACCGATTTCGGCAAGCCCAAGTCTCAATCGGGGGTGCTCTTTGGAAAAAACGTACCGCTGAAATTATCCGGTACTACCGGGTTCCGGTAGTTCCGCAGTTTATACTTCGGTACTACCGGACTCCGGTAGTTCCGCTGTTTTCACGCCGGTACTTTCAATTTTTCTGATGGAGCACAGTTGGTTTACAAATTTAATTTTATGTGCATGCATGATCCTAGATTGATCCAAATGGCATAAGAATATGCTATAAGTTACTTTCTATGATCCCTCTTAATAGTACGGCGACATCTTATAATCCAGTCTTTCAATCTTTCTCCTAAGACAGGTAAAACATAAAAAAGGATCCTACACTACTTGTACCTTTGTTTTTGAGCCACCTTGATTTTCTTTTCGTCCTTCATCATGCACCTTGCTTTTGACGTGCATGCACTTTTGAGACTTAACCTATGTAATCCTCAATAAACATATTAGTCTTATATTCACAAATCGTTATTAATTATCAAAACCATTTTTAGGGACCTAGATGCTTTCAATCTCCCCCTTTTTGGTAATTAATAACAACACTCATATTTTAAGTGAGAAAGAATAATTTTGAATATACCACTTGTTTGAAGATGAGTTGCATATTCTTTTTGTGACTTTAAGGAGCAATTAAATTTTTAAATTTTCTCAAAAGAAGTTAAGAAATTTATTGCCTTTTTAAAGTCAATTTTGGAAAGCTCCCCTTTAATATGTGCTTATAGGAAACGAGATACAACTAGCATATGTGAACAATAATATTTTGCAGAGTTTTTTAAAGAATGAACTTTAAGAGAGTAGATAATTTGCAAATAAAGATTGCACTTGAGGTTCAATATTGCATTGATAATCATAAACGAGTTCAACATTGCATAACATGATACTTAAAGCATAAAACGACATCACATAGACAATAAATGTCACATGGTTCATTACACCATAACATTACATAAAAATAATTTGAAGTCTTGAAGCTATCTTGGAATCTTGAATCTTCATCTTCTCCCCCAGAACTTAAACTACTTCTCCCCCTTTGGCATCAAGATACCAAAAAGGTCTAATCCTGCGGTCCTTGATGAGAAGGGGCACAGCGGCGATGACGTCCATACTGGACTGGAGCGACCGAATGTTCGAGGGCGGTCATGCGGTCTCCAAGAGAGGAGACAGTAGATATCAGGGAGGAAATGTTGTCCGTCAGAGTAGACATGTTACCCTCGAGACGCAAAATAGCTGAATATACTTGGGAGAGTGACACCTCATCCTCGCCCTGTCGCTCAGCTGTAGCCCCTCTTGGTTAAGCTTTGGGGCGCGGAGGCATGGGAATTAGAGGTCCCTCCCTGGGCTTGTAGGGCTTGTGAACTCCACCTAGCCCTCCTCGGTATCTGATTTTCTTAATGATCAGGGCCATGATGTATGGAATATAATTAATCCTTCTAACCCTATTATTTTTGGACGTTGCCATTTCCCTTATTATGAGATCAACTATATCAAATTTTGTTCCTGTCATCACATAGTCGATCACGTTCCATATAGCGCCTTTGAGAGTTTATACAGATGATTTGGATTTTCAGGATCCTCAAATCTGGGATGTTGTTCAACATAAACAAGCTCGATTATTTTACCATTTAAGAAAGCACTTTTGACATCTATTTGATAGAGCTTAATATCGAAACTTGAGGCAAAATTCTAATAGACTCAAGTCTAGCAACGGAAGCAAATGTATCATCATAATCCAATCTTTCAACTTAAGTATAACCTTGAGATACTAACCTTACTTTGTTTCTTACCAAAATTTCGTTCTCATCTTGTTTGTTGCGGAAGACCTATTTTGTGCCAATTACGTTGTGCTCCTTGGGTCTTTTTACTAAACTCCAAACGTCATTTCTTACAAAATTGTTAAGCTCTTCATGCATGGCATTCACCCAATCGGGATCATCTAAGGCATCATCTACAATTTTGGGTTCAAGAGAGGAAACAAAGGAGTAATGTTCACAAAATGAAGTTACTCTAGATCGAGTTTGAATACCCTTACTCATGTCACCCAATATTTGATCTATTGGATGATCATTAGATATGACATTGTGAATTTTGAGAGGTAGAGGTTCCTCTTCTTTTTCCTCCACATCTTGAACTTGAATATTGATTGTTGTGGTAGAAGTAGAGGGTTCAACTTGTTTTGATGAAGGTGAATCATTTGTATTTTCCTTTGGCTTAATGCTACCAATTTGTATATTCTCCATTGCTCACCTTAGTCCTTCATCACCTACATCATCTAAATTTTTTTGCTCTTCTTGAGAGCCATTAGTTTCATCAAATTGAACATCACATGATTCTTTAACTAAACCGAAGTTTTTGTTGAAGACTCGATATGCTTTGCTATAAAACGAATAACCAACCAAGAACCCTTCATCATATCGATTTTAAAATTTAGAGAGTCGAACACATTTTCTTAAAATGTAGCATTTGCATCCTAATACTCTAAAGTATAAGATGTTCGGCCTCCTTCCTATAAGAATCTCGTATGAACTTTTTTTTCAAAAGACGATGCAAATAAAGGTGATTTATGGCATGACAAGCAGTGTTAATAGCTTCCGCCCAAAAAAATATCGAAAATATTATATTCATCAGGTATTGTCCTAGCCATTTCAAGTAACGTTCAATTTTTCCTTTCTACAACTCCATTTTGCTCCGGAGTGTAGGTTGTGGAAAGCTCATGCTTTATTCCAAATTTATCACAAAAATCTTCAATTTTGGCATTTTTGAACTCAGAATCATTGTCACTTCTAATTTTTCTTTATTTTGAAATCAAATTCATTTTGGGCTATTTTGCAAAACTTTTGAAAACTTCGAAGGCTTCACCTTTGTCATTTAAGAAGAATACCTATGTATATCTCGACTAATCATCTACAATGACTAGACAATAGTTATTGCCCCATATACTCTTATAGGTTGTTGGCCCGAACAAATCCATATGTAAAAGTTCCAATGATCTAAAAGTTGACATGATACTTTTGGAAATATGAGAATTTGCCACTTGCTTCCCGGCTTGGCTAGCACTACATAGTTTATTTTTCTCAAACTTCACATCTTTCAAGCCAACAACTAGATCATGTTTGAAAAGCTTTTTGAGTTGAATCATACCCACATGACTCAACCTTATATGCCATAATCAACCTAAAGAGGTTTTTGCTAGTAAACAAGTTTTCAAACTTGAACTATCAAATGTGCAGAACATCTTCCGGTCTTGGTCATGTGTTGAGTGCACCCGCTATTAAGCACCCAATGCCGTCCGCCGGTTTTGTAATTCACCTAAAAGAGAGTTAGGATCTTTTAGGTACCTAAATTTGCTTAGGTCTTTGAATGTTAGTGATTAGTGTTTTGGGCACCCAAATAGCTTTACTCTTAGCACCTAAAATAGAAGTTCCAATAAATTTTGTAACAATACTACCATTTTTGGATTTCTTAAGCATTTAACAAGAATCATACAATCCAATTGAGCGCGTCTTACCCGATGGACAACTTTGTTGCTCATGTCCTATTTCCTGGCATTTTTTACAATACTTACCATTTTGCTTAACAAATTTTATAGACTTGTTTGTCGGCTTCTTACCTTTCATGGATACATATCCAAGACCCTCTTTATTAAATGAGCACCCTAGCTCAATTAATAACTTATCAAGGGTAGCCTTACCCATGTAGCATCTTTTCAAACTCTTGTTTAGCTTGGTCACTTGCTCTTTCAATTCATTATTTTCAATAAGAAGTTTATCATTGCAAGAAATAGTGTTTGAATCAATTTTAGAACATAGTATATTAATCAAATCATCACATGAAGTAGATATGCTAGTTTTAAACACTTTTACACTAGACATGGCATCATGAATATCATAATTAATTCCAATGCAAGTGCTAGTTCTTCTAGAATCCTTATACATAAGAAAATCATGAGATTCTTTTAATTTTTCATAAGAGTTCTTAAGAGAGATATGTTCCTTCTTTAAGCATTTGAATTTTGATTTTTCTTATCCAAGAAATTCATTTAATTCAATTAGCATATCCATTAGCTCATCATAAGAAGGTTCATTATCATATAAAGAGTTTACCTTCTCTCATTTTGCCATTAGGCATGTTGGAGATGAGAAGAGAGATGGAGCTTCATTGATGGCGATTCCGACTAGTCTCTTCTTCTTGAGAGATTCCTCCTCATCGGAGTCGGAATTCGAGTACTCACCATCAAAGTTTCATTCTCTAATGTGGGCTTCATTTTTGCCCTCCTTGTGAAGCTTCTTGAAAAGTTTCTTCTTGCTATTGAAATCCTTCTTCTTTGACGATTTACCCTTGCCATTCTTCTTTGTTGGACATTGAGAGGCTATGTGCCCCTTCTCATCACACTCATAGCATCGAATGTTGCTATAGCGCTTATGGTCGCATGATTGCCCCTCTTGCTCTTTTCATGACTAGCGCTTCATATGAGCGCCTCTTAATGAATTTCTTCATTCTTCTTACAAGAAGAGCCAACTCCTCTTTGGAGTCATCTTCGTCATCTTTGGACTTGTCGCTTGATATCGCCTTGGCCTTGAAGGCGGTTATCTCCTTCCCTTTGGAGGAGGATTGCTCTACGAGCTATTCCTTGTCCTTCTTGTACAACTTATTGGTGATGAGATTGCCCAAGAATTGTATTGGTGTCATCCTACCCAACTCGGAAAGTTGAGAAAGAATGTCACCAATGTCTCATACTTGTCTGGCAACGCCTAAACATCTTTCTCACAATATCAACATCGGTTAGCGACGTGCCAAGGCCTTTGAGCTCATTCACAATATTGTTTAGGCGAGAATACATTTCATTTATGCCCTCATGAGGCAACATTGTGAATGTCTCATATTTGATTCGAAGCACATGCAATTTGGCTTCTTTAATCGCGGATGTCCCCTCATGTATTTCGGAGAGGGTAGTCTAAATATCATAAGCGATTTCCAAATTGCTCACTCTATTGAACTCATCCACGTTTAAAGTGCTGAACAAAGCATTCATGGCTTGAGCATCTAAATGAGCATTACACCCCTCTTGATCTGTGGGGAGTAGTAGATCAAGAGGTATGACATAACCCTCATTTACAATTTTCTATATGCTCGAACTTATGGTCTTAAGATAAATAGATATTCTAATTTTTCAATATGCATAATTAGAGCCATCAAAAAGAGGTGCCTTTCCTATTCTAATTCTCTCGCTAGCCATACTTTTCTCTCTATATGGTTAAATATAATAATTGAGAGACCAAACTCTGATACCACTTGTAGGATCAAGGACAACCGACTAGAGGGGGGAACAGGAGGTTCTAAAATTTTTTGCCTTTAAAATAAATTATGACAAGTGATCACTAGGCAAGAATACTAATTAATTTCAACCTACTCAATTCTAGTAATCCTAAGGCACCACAAGAACTAATGATTGCAATTAAACTTCAAGCATAAGAGAATATGACAATATTGATAATTGCAAAGCTACGAATGTAAATACAAAAGTAATGATAAAGAAATAACTACAAGTAGACTCATGAAGTTTTTTTTCCCATAGTATTGAAGACTTGTCGGTCTTCACTAGTCTACGTTGAGGAAAGCCCAAGCTGTAATACATGAGCCTGGTAGAAGCCCGGCTTGGCCCATTTCCATGGGATATAAAAGAGAGCTGGAAAGGGGGAGGAGGCAAAAACCCATTTTGCTTTTCTTCCTCCTCTCTCGAGCTCTCACTATTCTTGCTGCCGATGCCTTCTCCTCGTGCGTGTGCTGCTGTCGCTCCTCCCTATGCTGCCGCTCACCACCCTTTCCACCCAGCGTCGCCGCCGCTTGGGCTACCTCACCATCACCGCCGTCGCTCCGGCCGTGCCCTGCTGCCCACCAGCCACCACCACGTGCCGCGCAGCCCCTCATCCCGTGCACCCTCGCCAGCCACCTGGCCGCTCGCCGCTCGAGGCCAGGGGAGGGCCCAGGGGCCGATGTGAGTGAGGAGGAGGAAGGGGAGACCGGCGTGAGAGGAGGAGGGGGAGGCCGGCGTGAGAGAGAAGAGGAGGGAGCCGCCGCCGGGTAGGTGAGAAGGGAGGAGAGCAGGGAGGAGGCGTGCCTGTGCATGGGGAGAAAGAGAGAGGAGAGAGGGGCGGCTAGTGAAGAAAAGAGGCCGGTCGACCAGGCATAGGAAAAGAGGAAAGAAAGGAAAGGAAAAAGTGGGAAGAAAGAAAGAAAATGAGAAAGAGGAAAAAGAAGGAAAAAGGGAAAGAGAGGGGGGATTTGCCGGATCCGCTGCCAGATCTGCAAATCCGGTGCCAGATCTGCCAAATCCAGTCCAGGGATGACCAATCGTGGCCTGATCCAGTCGCCGGGTTCGGGTAACGGCTCGAAAACCCTCCTCCATTATTGACATATTTTCGTGTAAAGTAGTGCGCCGATTTAACACTGGGACAACGAGACGTTGTCCGATGAGTGAGAGGTCGGCTGTACTGGGTTTGTGCATAGAGCTGCGTTATTTTGCTTGCATGTGTATGTATTACATTAGCGAAATGAATTGAAATGTCTAATGCCTGTTCAGGTAGCGGATCGAGTCTGGTGCCGTCCGTGCACCGCCCGCTAGGTTAACAGGCAAGTGTATGGTAGAATAGTACAGTGTGGTTAATGATTGCTATTCCTATTTACAGCCTAATTTACAATGTTTATAGGCTAAGATACAGGATTACCAATTAGGTGAATACAGATGAGTGTAAATTATAATTAAGTGCCAACAGTGAAAGCATGTGCATCCTGCATTGCACTCATACACAGTGAAACATGGCCTACTTCGGTAGGGACTTCACGGCAGTAGAGATGGAACCCCCATCTGAAAGAGGGCAGGGCAATTGAGTGGTCCATCGACCGGTGGACACTCCGTTATACCGGTATAAGCTACAGTTACAGATGCATCGTATGACACTGCATTGCATGCAAATGATACAGAGGTGACAAACAGTGATACAGTTATAGATTACAGACATAGAATTGAATTATCACTTAACAGTACATAGTCATTAATTTACATATTACAGTGAGATTTGATTTACGATCCACGACCACAAAGCGATTCTACGATTCTGATAGATGTGATTTGTAGTTCACAGTCACATAATTGATTTCTAGCTTACCGTAGATTGGCTCAACAAATCCACGATGACGTGATTTACCGATTCGATGAGATTGGCTCAACAGTTCCACGATGAGCGTGATTTACCGATTCTGATGGATTGGCTCAATAGTTCACAGTAGACGTGACTTACCGATTACAATAGATTAGCTTTACCGTCCATAGTAGACGTGATTTACAGCTTACAATCAATTGGCTCTACAGACCACAGTAGATATGATTTACATAATACAGTCACATAGTTGATTTACAGTTTACAGTAGGTTTGATTTACAGTTTACAATTATAGTAGATATGATTTACAGATCAGAGTCACATAATTGATTTACAATTCACAGAGGAGGTGATTTATAGTTTACAGTAGATTGGTGTTACAGTTTATAGTAGAGGTGATTTACAGTTTACGATAGATTGGATTTACAAACTATAGTGGATTGTTTATAGTTCACAGTAAGATTTACAGACCACGGTAGATTGAATTTACAGTTTACAGGAGATTTACAGGTGACAATACATTGGATTTACAGGTTGTAGTAGATTGATTTACGGTTCATAGTAGATTCACAGACTACAGTAGATTGATTCATAGTCCACAGTAGATGTTAGTTACAGTTCACAGTAGATTGATTTTATATTTCACAGTAGAGGTGCTCCAAAGTTTACAATCGATTGGCTTCCCAGTTCACAGTAGATGTGTTTTATAGCTTACAGCCGTAGAGTTGGATTATAGTTTACAGATATGGATTGATGTACTGTTTTATCATGTGCTTACTGAGTCTTCGGACTCACCCTTGCTTTGTTATTTTTTTTAGGATGATCCGGAATGACAGCATGCATAGAATGGGAGTAGTTCCTTTTGCATGCACATATGAGATAATTGCTTAGTCATGTACTGAGCATTATGATTAATCCTTTGTTAAGAAGTTTATGCAAATTTTCTAGTTACAGTATATTTCGGGAGAACAGGTTCTCTTGTTAATACAGTTCTTGTACGTTAACTCTGTTTATGCCGCGTCTATGTGAGACAGTAACAGAGTGGTGGTAGCATTTTGGGCCCTATGGAGGGTCGGGGTGTTACAGTTGGTATCAGAGCGGGCGTTAGGTCTGTGGTAAAGATAACTTGTCAACTTAACTTAATTATTTCCCTAAAACGTGATTTAGGCCTAATAATTAAGTTAAACTTGACACACCTTGTTGCACAGTAGGTTGGGGTCTGGGACTTGCATTGCATATGCGCTTTCCCAAACTGTATGGTTGATTTGCAAGGTTTTGAGATAAATGCTTGTGTGTCGATGTCAAATTGTTGAATTTGCCACTTGTGGGTCCAAGTGGACACTGCTATGGTTGTATTGCTTAGCATTGCAAAAGTGGCAAAGACCGTGGCTGCTAGAGAGGCCAAGTCGTACTGCCATTTGAGGCATAGAGATACTGATGGGTAGTTCATGAGTTGTTTTGCCCTAGTTTCGGGTAGTGAGTACCCTGGGGTTGATGGCTCCTGGGGCTGTTGAAATATAGTTGATAATGGGTAGTGCCCTTGGCGAGTCCAATGTTCGGTGTTAGCTGGTCCTGCGAATGTTTGGAGTAACTTGCATATTGAGGTTTGATGCTTTTGTCCTGAGAGGACAATATCCAATAGTTACAGTAATATCGGGTTAAGCCCATGTGAGAAGTTGTGATTAAAGAAGCTGGATGGTAGGATGTAGAATTTTTCGGTTGTGAGAACCGAGGAGAGTAATTGACTTTAGCTATGCTTTGGGACCGAAATTAATTTGAATTCAATAGGGATTTAGTATTTGCATAAGAGGGGGTAGAGGGCATACCCATCTCTACTTAACAGTGGGACCTAGAATGCTGGTGAGCCAGTAGGTCATTAAGATTATTTAGATGGTTGAGCCCTGTTGAATGATGTGTTTTGTGTGGTCCCAATCGATGAATCTAGCTATGTGACTTAGACATGCTAAGAAGCGTGTTGATTTATTGTTTTGGTGGAAATCCCTCATGGAGTTATCCTTTCCATGGGTAATAGGTGAATGACCATAAGACAACCAATCTCACACCGTGATTGATTGATTACAGGCCCGATCGATGTCTTGGAGGGTTTTAATAATTATGATATGAGAACTCTATTAGAATTATTTGGAAAGACTAGAATGGAGATCATGATGTGGGATAGCCTCCCAGCTAAATTAAATAGAGAATGGTTATAGAGTCGTGAGACTTAAATTCTAAGAGATGAAGTTGTACAGGTCTTAGTGGGATTTGGTGCCAATTTCTAAGCATGGGCTGGGAAAGTTGCTGCTGCGTCTGTAGAAAATTATGTGCATGCCTACAAAGGTAGAGCAAATGGATCTCATGCTTAAGATAATAGTAAATGTAGTTTTTGGGAGTACAATTAATTCGTGTTGAAACCTGGATGAATAATTATCCTTAAAGTTGAGTTGGTGTAATTTAGTGGGCGCCTTGGAATCAGGTGCTTGTGAGATTATTTATTGAGAAATGACCTTTTTGATTAAAGAGCCTTGTCCGAACCGTATGATTTGCGCACTAAACAATCGCGGTGACTGTGTTGTCGAGTGCAGTAAGGTAGCGGAGTTCGATGAATTGTAGAGTAAATATGAGGGAATAAAGTATTTAGTGAGACTTGGAAAGGTTCAAGGTGGGATACTAAAAGTCAATGACTTAGATATTAGCGAATTGATGTTTGCTAAACTGTGTAAGCAGTACAAGAGGTACTGGCTTGTCATGGTTATGAGGCCTAAATGATTAGTGAGATGGTTGCAAAGATTTGTGTGGTCAATAGCATATGGGTTGATTTTAAGCTATAATCTTTTGTAGAAGATTGAGTGAGAATAAAGTCAACCTTAGGGGCAAAACCGGTTGTGATGTTGCAAGCAGTAACATCTACGAAGAATGGTGGTTATTGATGAGATATTTAAGCTAGTGAGTTATCGGTAGCGTGGAGAGTGTAAGATTTTGAGGAATGAATTTCCTTGAATTACATGCCTGGTGGTGGGTATCATCACTTGGAGTTGATGTTTTGGATTGCTTGATTTCTATGACATAGATCGGAGATGTCAATATTGTTGGAGTCTTTGACGGAGTATTGGAGATTTTTGTATATGAGCCTCAGATTTGTTAACAGTTAGTGAAAGCGAAAAGATTGGGGTAAAGTTAAGGTAGTGCTGTCAGAGGACTGATTTCCTGTCCGGTTTTCACCCTCTGGGTGGATTCATTGTGATGGGACAATCTTTCTATAGGGAGATGACTTCCCAACTATGTTGGGCGGAGGATTGTTTGTAGGAGAGTGATTGATCTTATGATCGGATTTATCTTTATGAAAGACTTCGATTTGTAGAAGAGTCAATTTTATGAATGTGAGGTGTTACTTCTCTTGTAAAAGAGAAGAGCTCTCTTTGCTATAAGCAAAAGTGGCGTGGTCTCTTTTGTACCAGCAATGAGAGTGCTTTTCCTGAAAGATTGGAAAATATTTCTTATGCTAAAACATGAGACGTTAAGGGTGGCTAGGATATGTTCGTCGTATCATACCAAACACAAGGTAATTTGGGTCCAACAGACAGTGGAACGAGTAGCGGAGATTAGACAGAATATGCTAGCCGCCCAAAGTAGGTAGAAGAGCTATGCGGATGTTAGAAGACGAGATTTAGAGTTCGAAGTGGGTAATCATGTGCTTTTGAGAGTGTGTAAGTTCAAGCTCCATTATGTTAGTTTTGGTGATAATAACAAATACTTGTGTGAGACTAATGTGTTTGATTGATTATAATATGGCTTAGTCTCATTTAGATAAAAAGGTGAAATCAAAAAGGTATGCATTCGACACTTACATTCATTTACATCTTAATACATTCCTTTGATCCAAAATATAGATTAAACACCACCAAAAGTCTAAGATGAATATGTGTATATGTTTTTATTATATATTATTGTATGCACACATTTAGGGGGAGTTTACTCTATGTTTTGCGATTTCATTAGTATTGATCCATGTTTCCGTTTCCACATACATTGGGATCTCTACTTTGAAATATATCATTTGAGTATATACAACTTGTGTAGTTCATATATACTCACATTGAATCATATTGCTTTATACTCAATTATTTGTGTTTGCAAAAAGGGACTAACATGTATATCAAGTGATTGAAAGGTTTAGTCTCGGAATTCATTTGAATATTTGGAGATGCATGTAAAGATTGATAAGAAGATCAATATGGCTCGAGACAAAGGTCAGCATGTATTTGAATTTAAAGTCTAAAGTCAACTACACTCTCTCAGGAAAATCGGTAGTACCGCACCCACCTGCGGTATTACCGCAGTGAGGTAGTACCGGTGTGTAAACAGCGGTATTACCGCAGTGCGGTAGTACCGGGATTTTATGCGGTATGTTTTTTCTAAAGAGCACCCTTAGTGGGACTTGGACTCACCGAAATCGGTAGTACCGGATTTTTCATGGCAGAACCACCGTAGTGCGGTAGTACCGCACCGATCAATGGAACTACCGACGATCGGTAGTACCGGCATCCTGAGAGGTACTACCGGAGAGCGGTAATACCGCACTTACAACGGCGGTAGTACCGCACCTTGAGTTTAAAGTTTTATATTCAATTATTTGCAGTTGTGGTGATTATCATCAATTATCAAAGTGAAGATTGAATAATCTAGACACACCATTATGAATTAATGGTATGTTTTGGTAATTAACGATAATCATATTATATGACTAACATTTTTCATGAGATAGATGAATAGGTTTTGTTCCACGATGATGAAAACTTTGGATGGCTTCATAGGTTGAAGATTATCGAGTAAGGGTTCGGGATGGAAGATGACTTCATGTGTTGAAGGCCATCAAGAAGAGGAGATGCATCATGTGTTGATGAGCATCGTCAAGCTTCGAAAGAATGCTTAAGGCAAAGGTATGACTAGCTAGGGCTAAGGATATGTTCCTAGTCTTTTACCGGTCTCGGTGTTTGGTTGAAAGACCGGATTGCTAGTATAGGTTTGCCGTACTATTAAGAGGGGTCTTGTCTAGTAGCTTGAGTCTCATCATGTGTTGATAGCTCAATCTTACTTATGTTAGCTCTCCATGGCATGATGCTATTATTTGTGAGTGTATTTTGCGAATAGTTAAGGCTCATACATCTAATCCTTGTAACATATGACTATACTTTGCAAATATGTTTTGCAAATGGTCGAAGTCCATGTACCTTTCCTTGTGGTATGACCTAAGTTTGCAAATGTGTTTTGCAAGTTCTTGGAGGTCATACAATATCTCTTGGCATGGTCTAATATTATTTTTCTCGAACTTAGACCGTGATAGTGACTCCTTGGATCTCTTGTGTTTTCTGCATTGATCTAATGTGTTTGAGATTATGCAAATAGATGGGTTGTGTAGCCCTCTGAATAAGCTTTCTATAGAGTCTAAAATCACTCAACTCCGACATCGGAGTCAAAAGTTATGACCATTTTCCCGAGTGCTGTCCGTGCTGAAAAATAGAGGTGCGGTAATACCGCGATTTTTGAGGTAATACCGCACTGCGGTAATACCGCACATAATTGGTTACACAGCGGTAATACCGCAAATGCTGAGTAACAGCTATTTTTCTAGCCGTTAAAGTGGAGTGCGGTAATACCACACTTATAATGGCGGTAATACCGATTTCCCTTATTTTTTCAGGGGTTTGACTCCAACGGCTAGTTTTTGTGTGTGTGGTATAAATACTCACTTGTGGCTAGTTGGAGAGCAATTCCTTGGCATCTCATTTCACTTCCTTGAGGTAGTGTAAGTATCTCCACTTCATTGTGCATGTGTTGCACCTTGTGAGCAAAAGAGAGAGGTCTCTAGTTGCATGTGTTGCATCTAGAGGTGGATTTTGCATCCACTTAAGCTTGTGCATTTGTTGCACGTGGTGAGATTCAAGCGAGGGACTTGACTTGTTACTCTTGGAGTTTGTCGACTCCTAGACGGCGTTGGAAGCGTCGTGCGCGGTGATCCTCTCAAAGAAGGTTGTGAGAAGACCCGGCGTGTTGTGAAGGTTGGAGCTCACCTACCTGGAGCGGGAAAGAGCTACCACTAGTGGAATTGAGTTGTTTGGCTTAATTCGTGGAGCCGGTCCAATTCGTTTGGGCTTACCTCAACTTGCATTAGGGGAGACCGGCAAGTCTCCGAATACCACGGTAAAAAGTAATCGTGCCAATTGTGGTTTGTTTACTTGTGCTCAATTTACCTTCAAGCAATTTACATTCATAGAATTAATTTGATTGCTTGTCACCCTAGGATTGCAAACATTTGCCATAGGCATATATTGTTGGTGCACTTAGACGAACCTAGTTGTTTTAGGTAATATTTATGCTAAACCAATTTAAGTTAAGCTTCCGCATTATATACTTGATTTAGACAAATAGATATTATTTTTAATTGAAAGATATTTTTTAAGACCGCCTATTCACCCCCCCTCTAGTCGGCCTCCTCGATCCTACAGAGTGTCGCCCACTAAAGGAGTCGTGCAATTTGGTACCAAAGGGAAGCTTAGCCCACGATACATTGGACCATTTTGGATTCTAGCACGAATTGGAAAGACAACATATCGTTTGGACCTTCCTGAGTCTATGCGTGGAGTGTATAACGTGTTTTACGTTTCTATGTTGAGAAAATACTTAAGGGATCCAGAGCACAAGGTTGTTGTTGAACCATTATCCCTTAGGCAAGACATCACATTCGAATCACGTCCAGTTCGGATTCTGGAGGAATCGGAGAAAGTGTTGAGGCACAAGACGTTAAAGTATATTAAAGTACAGTGGTCGCAACCGTCCGAGCGAGAAGCAACGTGGGAATTGGAGACCTCATGCGCGAAAAGTACCCAGAGTTGTTTAGTACGGGTATAAGATAGAATTATTTGTTGTTTAAAATAGTTTATTATGTTTGTCGTGTAGATTACCGAGATTCAGAATTCGGGGTCGAATTCTGTTAAGAGGGGAGAATGTAATACATGAGCCTGGTAGAAGCCCGGCTTGGCCCATTTCCATGGGATATAAAAGAGAGCTGGAAAGGGGGAGGAGGCAAAAACCCATTTTGCTTTCTCTTCCTCCTCTCCTGAGCTCTCACTGCTCTTGCTGCCGCTGCCTTGTCCTCACGCGTGTGCTGCCGTCGCTCCTCCCCGTGCTACCACTCGCCACCCTTTCCCCCCAACGCCGCCACCGCCTGGGCTACCTCAACCGTCACTGCCGTCGCTCCGGCCGTGCCTTGCTGCCCTCCAGCCACCACCACGTGCCGCGTCGCCCCTCATCCCGTGCACCCTCGTCGGCCACCGTGGCCGCCGCTCGAGGCCAGGGGAGGGCCCAGGGGCCGGCATGAGTGAGGAGGAGGAGGGGGAGGCCGACGTGAGAGAGAAGAGGAGGGAGCCGCCGCCGGGTAGGTGAGAAGGGAGGAGAGCAGGGAGGAGGCGTGCCTGTGCATGGGGAGAAAGAGAGAGGAGAGAGGGGCGGCTGGTGAAGAAAAGAGGTCGGTCAGCCAGGCATAGGAAAAGAGGAAAGAAAGGAAAGGAAAAAGAGGGAAGAAAGAAAGAAAAGGAGAAAGAGGAAAAAGAAGGAAAAAGGGAGAGAGAGGAAAAAGAGGGGGGAATTGCCTGATCCGCTGCCAGATCTGCCAGATCCGGTGCCAGATCTGCCAGATCCGGTCCAGGGATGACCGATCGTGGCCTGATCCAGTGGTCGGGTTCAGGTAACGGCTCGAAAACCCTCCTCCATTATTTACATATTTTCATGTAAAGTAGTGCGCAGATTTAACACTGGGACAGCCAGACGTTGTCCGGTGAGTAAGAGGTCGGCTATACTGGGTTTGTGCGTAGAGCCGCGTTATTTTGCTTGCATGTGTATGTATTACATTAGCAAAATGAATTGAAATGTGTAATGCCTGTTCAGATAGCGGATCGAGTCTGGTGCCGTCCGCGCACCGTCCGCCAGGTTAACAGACAAGTGCATGGTAGAATAGTACAGTGTGGTTAATGATTGCTATTCCTATTTACTGCCTAATTTACAATGTTTATAGGCTAAGATACAAGATTACCAGTTAGGTGGATACAGATGAGTGTAAATTATAATTAAGTGCCAACAGTGAAAGCATGTGCATCCTGCATTGCACTCATACACAGTGAAACAGGGCCTACTTCAGTAGGGATTCCACGGGAGTGGAGATGGAACCCCCGTCTGAAAGAGGGCGGGGCAATTGAGTGGTCCATCGACTGGTAGACACTCCGCTATACCGGTATAAGATATAGTTACAAATGCATCGCATGGCACTGCAATGCATGCAAATGATACAGAGGTGACAGACAGTGATACAGTTACAGATTACAGACATAGAATTGAATTATCACTTAATAGTACATAGTCATTAATTTACATATTACAATGAGATTTGATTTACAGTCCACAGCCACAGGTGCGATTTACAGTTTGCAGTAGATGTAATTTGTAGTTCACAGTCACAGAATTGATTTCTAGCTTGCCGTAGATTGGCTCAACAGTTCACAATAGACGTGATTTACCGATTACAGTAGATTGGCTCAACAGTTCACAGTAGATGTGATTTACCGATTACAATAGATTAGCTTTACAGTCCATAGTAGACGTGATTTACAGCTTACAATCAATTGACTCTACATACCACAGTAGATGTGATTTACATAATACAGTCACATAGTTGATTTACAGTTTACAGTAGGTTTGATTTATAGTTTACAATTATTGTAGATATGATTTACATATCAGAGTCACATAATTTATTTACAGTTCACAGAGGAGGTGATTTATAGTTTACAGTAGATTGGTGTTTACAGTTTATGATAGATTGGATTTACAAACTACAGTGGATTGTTTATAGTTCACAGTAAGATTTACAGGCCACAGTAGATTGGATTTACAGTTTACAGAAGATTTACAGGTGACAATAGATTGGATTTACAGGTTACAGTAGATTGATTTACAGTTCATAGTAGATTCACAGACTGCAGTGGATTGATTCACAGTCCACAATAGATGTTAGTTACAGTTCACAGTACATCAATTTTATAGTTCACAGTAGTGGTGCTCCACAGTTTACAATCGATTGCCTTCCCAGTTCACAGTAGATGTGTTTTACAGCTTACAGTCGTAAAGTTGGATTATAGTTTACAGATATAGATTGATGTACTATTTTATCATGTGCTTGCTGAGTCTTCGGACTTACCCTTGCTTTGTTGTTTTTTAGGATGATCCGAAATGACAGCACGCATGGAATAGGAGTAGTTCCTTTTGCACGCACATGTGAGATAACTGCTTAGTCACGTACTGAGCATTATGATTAATCCTTTGTTAAGAAGTTTATGCAAATTTTCTAGTTACAGTATGTTTCGGGAGAACAGGTTCTCTTGTTAATACAGTTCTTGTAAATTAACTCTGTTTATGGCGCGTCTATGTGAGACAGTAACAGAGTGGTGGTAGCATCTTGGGCCCTATGTAGGGTCGGGGTGTTACACAAGCACTCTTGGTCCGACTTCATGAATTAAGCATCAACTCCTCAATCCACTATTGGTAGCTCTTGCTCCTCTACGGAGATGGTGAGCACCGCACCACTCACAATTTGCTTAGGTCTCTTCACAAGCTTCTTGAAGAGATCACTTTGTGATCAACCACCTGGATATCTAGGTGCTGGCAAGCACCAAGAGTAAAAAAGATCACTCTTCGCTTGACGGCTATCAAGTGCCAAGAATCAATCTAATGAATGTATGCACTTGAAATGGCTAAAAAACACCTCAAAATGAATGCACACAAAGAGAGGAGGTGTGAAAAGAATGCTCAAGACTCAAAGATGTTCAATGCAAGTTCAGTTGTATGTCCTTGCGCAGATGGGGGAATATTTATAGCATCACCAACCAAAACTAGCCGTTACAAAAATAATTCTAAAAATTAGGGAAATCGGAACTACCGG